>JAENRP010000334.1:36534-47768 GCA_024741835.1 Diplocarpon mali
TAGGCCTAGGAGTTAGAAAACGAAACTAGCAAAACAAATAAATAAGCTATAGAGTTATAAAAACAATTAAAAATAGTACTAACTTAGATATCAATTTTCTTTAGTTCTCTTTAAAAGATAAGGAGAACTATTATTAGATAATACTCTTTTTATAAAGCGCCTACTTCTTCTTAATAATTTACTATTAGTATTAAAAGAGTCTAGTCTTAATATTATAAGAGCTTTAGTATTTTATAAAGATGCTAGTATAGTTTAATAGCTTCTACCGATAGGGAGGGAGACTTATATTATAGTATTATTATTATCATCTTCTTTATTATTATAATTATCTTTTAAAGAGTCTTCTACTATAAAGGGGGATAAGGCAGGCAATTTAATAGATAATACTTCCTTTTCTTTACCTTTAGTTGATATAAGTTATAGGCTAGGCCTAGGAGTTATATTAGAGGGTTTAGTATAAGGTTTCTTAATGCTATACTTTTTAAGAAGGATTGTCTTATTAATTATATTATTAGCCTTAATATTATTATTAGTGCCTTTTGTCTTAGTCTAGGACTTATCCCTATATAGTTATAGCTCTAATTATTAAATCAGCTTTTAAGTATAAGTGAAATTATTAAAAAGTTCCTACTTATGCTTCTTTAGATATATTATCAATTGAGTCATATCTTTAAAGAATAACTCCTTTACTATTATTACTATTAATAGATCGTTCTATAGCTATTTCCCTATAAGTGCCTTTAATAGTAGGCCTCCTTTTATTATATTAAGTATTATATGAAATTTGGCTAACGATTCTCTAGTAATACTCTATCTTATAGTGCTAGGTCTCTTTATACTAATAGAATCGATAAGAAAATCTTTTAAGTCTATGCTATTCTCTAATAAGTTATTACTAACAACTTCTATATAATTATTACTAATAGTAAGAAAGCCACCTTTTCCTAGTTCTTTAGCAGATTCTATATTAATAAACGTGCCTTATCTAGTAAATATAGAGAATAGAGTTGTCTTATTAGAGATATACTCCTTTAAAAGTATCTTCTCTTTAATATTCAATTCTTTTTATTATACTGCATTTTAAGCTAGATTTAGTAAGATCTATTAAGTATTCTTAAGGCGTTAGGGTATAAGATTTGATAATTTATAGGATTTTTCCTAAATAGCGTATTCTCTAGTCGATTGTTTAGCTGCTAAAATCATATAGTAGTCAATAGTTCTATTATTAAGTGGATTAACCTGCGAGCTAGGCCTAAGAGTCAATCTTATAAATCTTATATTAATATTAATCTTAATAGTAATAACTCTTAAGTAGTAGTTAATTCTAATAAACTATATAGGCTTAGGATACGTTACTAGTTTATATAAAGACTTATATCAAGTTAGTAAAGCACTTAAGTATAATCTATAATGCATCCTTAGTATCTATTATATTAAGCTATAAGTCATATTATAAAAGTAGGCAAAGGGGGGGTTTGGCTTCTTATCTAAGGTCTAGAAGTAGTATTAGTATATTTCTAATTCTTCTTATACTAATATCAAAAATGAATTCTTTTTACAATTACTATAACCATACGTGCGTATAATACTTAAAAAGGCGCAGCTAAACAACTTAAGTATATTTAAAAAGCCTTTGCTATAGAATAATATAAAGTTATCAATAGTCAGTATAGCATTATACTAAGCAAGGGTCTATGCGATATTATAGAACAATTTAAAGGCTTTAAGTGCTACTTTAAACTTAAAGAAGCCTAATAATACATCCTTCTTAACTTAGCTTGCTATTCTATTGCCGGTAGCTATAATTGCATAATTTCCTAAATATAATAAAAATAAGGTTAGGTCAAAAGCGGTATAAAATTTATAGATATTAGATAATATATCTTTATTAGTAAGGCCTATTGTTACTAATCCATAGTACTGCGTATATTAGCGTTTATAAAGGGCGTAGAACTTTTCAAAATTAAAGTCCTTAAATATTCCTATTATAAACTTTGTAAGTCTTATCTTCATTTCTAATATTACTACTATTTTAAAACTATTGCTATACTACAGTATCATCTTTATATTAAAGGGGACCTAATAATATTCTATAAAGATAATATTTATATTGACTTTGGATTTCTCCTTAAGAATATAGAAGTCACCCTTCAATTTCTTATGCTTAATAAAGAATTATATAATATTATCTATAGAAAATTCGTCTTATAGCAGTTTTATAATCTGCTTAATAGCTCTTATCGTCCCTTCTTATGCTAATAAGACTTCTCCCTAACCTTCTTTTCTCAAACGCTTTATTATTAACTTATAGAATTTAAAAACAAATTTTTATAGGTTATTAGGGAAAGATTGTATAATATCGGCGGTATCCTTCTTAGTATTATTAAAAATTTCTAGCACATTAGTAATAGTGCCTATTTCTTTATTAGACAATTCATCTTCTAAGTCTATAATATCACATATATTAACCTATAAGCCGGGCCCGCGAGTCATTTTCTTTACTACTAGTATTTAAGGTATTTAAGGCATTTCTAAGGATAGTGACTTAAATTCGTCTGAGTTAAAGGAATAGTGGTCAGGCAGGTCAGCTGCTTAAGTTCCTAGTATTATAGGCACCTCTGGCTTAAGGACATTCTCCTTATATACTAATTCTACTTATAGACTAGGCCTATGAGTCAAATTCTCCTTATCAGTTATTCCTATAAAGGGTAGCAGCATTTTTAAAGTAATAGGGATAATAAACTCCTATCTCTCTAACTTATTATTAAAGTAATTTATAATATACTTAGTAAGATAAGTCATCTTTTCTTTTATAATAAGTAGATTATATTACAACTATTAGAGGCTAAGTATATCTAGAATAGTTTGATTAGAAAGTGTAAAATTATTATACTATAAGGGTTCATCTTTTATAGTCTAAATAGTAGAATGCATAATAGTACTTAAGAACTTAACAAATTTTCTACCTCTAATGCTATTTCCTTGCAGCTTTTTCATACCTTTTTAAATAGTGAAATGATTTAATACCTATATAGCCTTTGCTATAGGTTAGTATATCTTAAAGATTTTGCTAAGCCCTTGCAGGGCGTTATTAGCAGTAATATTAGTCATAAAGTAGGTCTGGAAAAGTGTACTATAAGTGCTACTTATAAATTGCAATAATCTTTTCATATACTTATTCTTCTTATCTCGATTTTTCTAAAACAAATCTATTGAATTAGTATACTCTTAATATTCCTATAGAAATTTTTCACAATCAATCCCTTTTATCTTAAGCTTATTCTTAAGAAAATCATCAAAGTCTAAAAATCCTTCTTCTATAGTAGAAATTCTATAGTTTAATACTTTTATAAATGAGTTTAGGAATACTTGCTATTCTATTTCACCTAATGTTCTATAAGTACTTACTATATCTTCTAATGATCTTAGAGCTTTTCTATCCTATAAAAAGTTACCCTTTAATATTAGTTTATTATTGGCAGTATTCAAGGGTTTACTGCCTAAAGCTATAACTGATATATTCTTCTTAGGTATAGCTCTCTTGCTTAAGCTCGGTAGTACTATAATGAATTATTTAATAAGGAGAGGGTAGTTCTAAATAAAGAGATAATTATTTAAAAAAGATTAACAATATAAGAGGCTTATATTAGAAAAGATTAATAATAAAAGACAATAGTAGTAGTACTAGTATTATAAGTCTAGTAGGGTTATAGAAAAAGTAAAAAAGTAAAATCGTAGTGCAAGGAGAGGCTTATTTATAAAGTTTGAAATCGCGCTAATGCACAAAGGAAAAGTAGGTATAATAAGCTTGGAAGTAGGAATAAAAGTAGGGTATAATATATATAAGGACCTATAATTAGTAAATAACAATTATCAAAGGTAAGGAAGACATTTTAAAGGTAAGCATTAGAAAGTTATATATAAAGGGAATAATTAAAGAATGAATTATATAAAGAGTAAAGTAAATAAAGAATATATATAGAATAGAATAATAGGTTAAGAATAAAGAGGTATAAGTATATAGAAAGTAGATAATCCTTAAAAAATTCAACTTCTAATTTACAATCTCTTTAAATGGTTTTTAAAGAGGAAGGTAGTAGACTCGATTCTCTAAGCTTAAGTCGACTTAATTATCAATTCTATTATTACTTTAGAATCTTCTTTTCTTATATTAGTTCTCATTTCTCAGCGATTTCTTAGCTTTAAGGACCTCTTTTAAAGGATCTTCTATTAGTACCCTTAGATTTAGTAACTAAGGTTCATCCGAACTATCTTATAGGCTTAAGCCAGCCGAGTCTAACCTCACTCGTAGGCCAGGCTCGCGAGTCAGTCTTGGCGTTTCTAAGCTTAAGGGTAAAAACAAAGGATTAGTTCTTAAATTAGGGTCTAATACTATACTAGCGTCTTAGTTTATCTCTTTTCCGAATTTTCTTATAATAATACCTTTATCAATTAGTGCATTAGGCTCTTAAATAGCATTTACTTTATCGCATTATCCTTAAGACTTAAGTCTATAAAAAAGCGACTTAGTATTTATAATATTTGTCTAGGCCTTAATAAAGGCGTTAAAGAGTTTTTAATTATATTCTATAAGGTAGATTTTCAATTTGTCCTTATTAAGAAGGAATAACTCCTATACTTTAGTTATAATAGAAGGATCTATTTAAGAGCGCTAACTAATAATAGCTTTAAAGAGGCTGCCGCAGTTCTTAAGATGAAAAGCTACCTTAAAAGGTGCAGCGGTTCTACTTATATTAATCTATTAAAGCATTAGAGGTTGCTTTAAAGCAAAGATTGAAAAGATAAGATCAGAGATTCGAGTCTTATTTTCTAAGGTATTCTTATCGCAAATAGCTATATAGTTATTATAAAAGGCTATAAAGCTATCAATTCTATAAAGTTTATCTAAATGCATTTTAAGAAGGTACCCTTATTTTATTATTACTATAATAGGGTTACTATTATTAGTAATAGGTCGTAAGATCTCTTTTTACTTCATTTTTATAATTATATAAGCTAGCTAAGATTTTAAACCAAGTGCCTAAGAAGTCTATCGACTTATCTTCTTTATAGATAAAGTGAGTTTTATATTCGATTAAGAGCCGACCTACCTATTAAGGCTTTTAAAAGATAGCCCTTATTTAATCGGTAGGATCTAATAATCTAAGACTTGCTTTTTAATAAAATTGACTCGTAGACTAGAACTGCAAGTGAAAATCGGAATTTCTTTATTAATAGTACTTATATCCCTCTTTATTAAAACGACTTAATTATAAAGACCAAGGCCAATTAATTAAGGAGGTTCAAAGTAGGCTATAAGCTAATAGGCTCTTCTACTTTTCGCTATTATAGTTAAGAGGTAGAGTCTATAATGCATCTAAAGGACTTATTAAGTAAAACTAAATATTATATTATAAAGTAAATAAGAAGGTATAAAGGTCGCATTATCTATAAGGCGGAAGTGATAAAGGTATATCTCTACTTTTTATCTTATAATAGAAAGGAATATACTTATAAAAGTATTATTATTAGTAGTAAAATTGTCGGTTAGGAAGCGGTATCCAAAGGGTTTAGGTATTATAATTGACTCTTCTTTCTCTATTTCCTTTTGCTATTTATTACTTAATAATATCGAAAAGAAAGAATTATTCTATTCAATTAGCTCTAATGCCTTTAAGGCTTTAGGATCAGCCCTGAATTTTATAGCACTTAAAGATGCTTCTATTATTAATAAGTTAGATTTGCGTATCCTTAAAGAGATAAAGAACTAATTATTAAAGTAGATTAGAAAAAGATCAATATCTTCTATTATATAAAGAAGTTTAAAGTATTTAATAGTTTCGTTAATATTAAATCCTTTATAATTAAGACTATAGTAAACCGAAAGAGAGCGAATATAAAGGTCGCAAAGTCTTTTCCCTTCGATTCCTACGCTAAGAAGATACTATTAAAAGCGAGTCTTTATTATAAAGGATACTTAAATATTATATCATTCTTTAAGCTTAAAGTTAAGAATGACCGATTAAAGTATATTACTATAATTACAAATGTTTTAATTAATAGATTCCTTTTCGCATTCTCTTTCTTATAAGATAAAATAGTCTTACTTAGCATTTAAAAGACTAGGTTCTTAACTTCTATAATTATTAAAGAATTAAATAATATCTATAAGGGCGAACTCGTTTAAGATAAGCTATTAAATCTATTTAATAGCTCTCTTAGTTATCTCTAAAGCAATAGGAATAAGGTCTTCCTTTATATTATTGTTTTTAAAATAGTTATATATAAATATAAAGAAGTTAAGAATTAGCTCCTTTAAATTATTAAAAAAGGAGTTTAAGTGAGCGTATAATCCTTTGGTTTCAAATTGCAAATCAGCTAAGGTAGCTATTAAACGATCTATCCTTTTTAAAGGTTAAGCTAAAATAGGTTATTTAGCTAAAGGAAAGTCCTTTAAAGATTCCGAAAATTCTAAAGAGACTGCGCTAAGCGTTTAGGCAATTTATTCGGCAGCAGTTTTTAAAATCATTTTAGTAAAAGGCAAGTTAGGTCCAGTTTCAAAATTCTCATTTCTAACTCTTAGTTTAAGACTGTAAGTCAAATTATATAGTTTAGCACTTATTATATCTTTAAGTTAAGAAGCGAATTTCAAAGTAGGCTTAATTATAAATAACTAATTCCCTTCTTTATTATTAAAGAAATCTTATCTAAACCCTAGTATAAGAGTCCAATTCTCTTTTAAAATAAGCAAACTATAAGCAGAAGTGCAAAGCCTTAGTATATTAATAATAGTACTATTAAGTAGGGTAATATCTATAGCCTAATTTGATCTTTTTATAGTCCTATCAGCTGCTATAAATACTGCATTAGATAAGCCTACAAATCTGCGATTGCGAATTCGATTGCCTTAGAATTTTACTACTCCTTCTTAAATAATAAAGAAATTAAGAATCTATATAACTCTAGCTATAAGAGTATTTTCCTTAAGAATTTTTAATAATACTTGCCTTCTATTATTAGAATTAATATTTATTAGGAAGCGTGAACGAAATAAGAGTCCTCTCTTATTAATAGCTAAATTATCTAATTATCGAATAAATTCTTCCCTTTTATCTTAGTCCATTTTGAAAGTGTTAGCTAAAATTATATATTAATCTATATCTGCTAAGAATTCCTCTTTAGAGATTCCCTTCAATCTTAATTCTTCAGTTAGGAAGTCGTCAAATTAAAGAATTCTAAGGGCTACTTAGGTTAAAAGGTTATTAATAGCATTTGCGTAAGCTAAAAGGAGTTTTTATTACTTTATATCTCCTAAGGCTGCGTAGGTCGATTTAAAGTTCTCTAATAATATAATAGCTCTGCTATCCTAAGAGAAGTTTATAACTAGTGCTTATTCATCCCCTATTGCAGATAAAACCATTTATGAGTTCTTTAAAGGCATATTACTTATAAAAGATAGGGAGTATAAATGAGAAAGTTCAATAGGGTATAAGAATTAAAAGGGCATATAAGCTATAATAGGTTTGCTATATATATATTAAGGAAATTGGACTTTTTATTTATTATTTAAGGAAAGTAATAAGAATGCTATAATTAAAGGCTAATATTAAGAATATAAAATAAGTCAAAGTAAATAAGAATTTAAAGTAATCTTAAAAGATCTATATCTTAAATAATAAAGGAGGCGACTTTACTAAAAATGTAAAAATAAGGATTAAAAGAAGGTAGGACAATTGATAAGCTAGGAAATCGTTTAATATTCCTATCTGCATTCTTTAGATATTTTAAGAATAATGACTTAAGGTTATAATTAGTTAGGTATTTTAATATTCTTTACTTGCAAGACCGGCTTATAAGTTAAGTTGGAAAAATCTTAGTCTTTATTTAAGGGTTTAAAATTGCTTATATCGCTGTCAGTTCTTATAAAAGATTCGGAGGTTATATCAATTTCTAATTCGTCTTCTAAAGGGAATAAGGTTTAATTGCATTAATAAAAGCGCTTTAATCAGTTAGCTGCAAAGGTTCCTTTAATATCGACTCTATTAAGTTCCTAAAGAGAATAGTATCCCTTTTCTTTTTACTTAAACTTAACCTTAAATAGACTAAGCTATTAATAGTTAAGTTTAATATCTGCTAATATATTAATACTTTTTATAATATTATAAACTAGGATAAGATTATCTTTTCAAATAGAGTGCGTTTTAAATACTTTAAAAGTAGCCTATGCTTCCTTAGCTTTTTCCTAATATCGTTTCTTTTGTAAAAGGATTTCCTCTATATCTATATTTTAAAGCTTAAGTTATTAGCATCTTATTATAAGTAAATCAAAACGGTTTTAAATTTGATTATAGTCGAATAATCTTTAAATAGGCTATTAGGATTTAAAAGAGAGCTATGCCTCTCTACTATAGATAAAGAAAAATAGTATAACTCTAGTTGGTTTATAAATTATCGTTCGATAAGTAAAGAGTATTTTATAAAAGTATTTTATCTAATTCTTAAATCCTTTATAAGTAACTTTAGATAGTCTATTAAAAATATTGCAATATCCTTGCTCTACTATTCTATTAACTTTTAAGTTATATACTAAGATTTGAACCCGTTTAATACCATATTTTTATAAAAAAGCTTTAACTACTCCTTTATTTTTAAAGCCTCTATTAATAGTTAGTCTGCTAAAAAGTCCATAGCAATAGACTACGTCTTCTTAAAGGAACTTTATAATAGATTCAAAGTTAGCAGATCTTAATAGTCGTCCTTTAGGCCATCTTAATAGGTCTTCCTTTATTAGAATAAAATATATAATCCTATTTTCAATTATTAATACTTATATAATATTAAGACTGACTTTATAAAAAAGGCCTAATAGCTAGGTTAAGAATAAGGGATTCTTTTTATAATTAGGTTTTCATTTCTAATAAAGGATGCAACTTTTTATAAAGGCTTTGCAGTCCTTAAAAGAACCCTTTTAAAAGAATTTCCTTAAAAGTTAGTAGTAGGTAGACTTAGCTCCTTAGTAGCCAGTTTCCTTATAAATATCCTAGATAGCCTTAGCCTTTAGTTTTTCATTATTTAAGCAAAGTCGTATAAGAAATAAATTATCGCTCCTTTTAAACAATTATCTTTCTTATATTAAATAAATCAAAGCTTTAGCTTTGAATTTCTAAAAATCTTTAAAAGCAACTATCTTTAATTGTTTAAGTGTAATTAAAAATTTTGCGATTTCTTTAAAGTCACTTAAGTAATTAAGTGATAAAATTCTCTTATTTAACTTATAGGCTAGGCTTGCGAGTCGAGTCCCTTTAAGGTAATATATTAATAGATAATCAACTTTATTCTCTACCCACTTATTAATATTTATTTTATCTTCTTTAATTAAATTAAAAAGGTAAGGATAAGTTCTTTTTAAAAGGCCATTAGTAATAGTATTTTTTATTCCTAGAATATATTTGACTTTAAAGTCTATTAGTCTTATTTAAGTAATCTATTTCATTAGTAAGGCTTTTAGTAGGTCGCTTATAGCTTTATTTAATTATTCTACTAGCACTTTGGCATTAGTTTTAAAGATAAAATAAGTGCTATAAAGGTCGCTTCTCATCTTTTTTATTACCTTTAAAGCGCTTTTACATTCCTATTTAATAATATTATACTTTA
The DNA here is from genome assembly GCA_024741835.1 of Diplocarpon mali. Lineage (NCBI taxonomy): Eukaryota > Fungi > Ascomycota > Leotiomycetes > Helotiales > Drepanopezizaceae > Diplocarpon > Diplocarpon mali. The sequence continues at coordinate 46,189 of JAENRP010000334.1, forward strand.
TCTCTATTAGATTCTAAAGACCACTTTTAAAGCAAGTTAGATATCTTTTCTATTAGCTATTAGCTTATTAAAGGATAGTACCCTATTTAATTAAGCTTATATCAACTATTAGTATAATTGGCCTAGCGTCAGTTCTATAGTCTATTTTAATCAAATATAGCGCTTTAAGCAACGCTTGCTTTAGTTGTTTTATAGCTTCTATTTAAGGTTCCTCCTATTGAAACTCAGCCCCTTTCCGAAATAAAGAGTAAATAAATGCTGCCTTTTTAGCAAAATCCTTAATTTAAATGCGATAGTATACTATAACGCTAATAAATGCGCAAGCTTTTACTATATTATTATACCTCTTCTATTTGTCGATTTTAAGTACTTTAGCCCTCTAAGGACTTTAGCTATTAGAATTAGTAATAAAACTAATAATTTCCATTAATAGAAGATAGTATTATAACTTTAGATTAACTATTACTCTTACCCTTTCGAATTATATAAGTACTTAATCCAGGTTCTAAATGTATTCTATTATAAATTGCTATATGCTAAGGAGAACTTCTTTATAGTTATAAAATGATCTTAATCCTTTTACTCTTATATTATCTATATAAGAGAGCGTAATATTAGGTATATAATCTATTAGTATCTTATAAATTACTTAAATAAATTAAGCGATCGAATTTATAGCTCCTTAAGGTAATCTTATTATCTAAAGTAGCCTAAGAGGGGTTTGAATTGCTATTATATCTTTTGATTTAATATTAAGAATAAATTAGTTGTATTTAAAGAAGAAGTTAATAAGAGAGCTATAGGTTAATCTTGCGAATTTATTTAAAAACTCATCTATATTCGGAGGAACATTAGCGTCCCTAACAGTTACTTAGTTCATCTTTACTACTACTATTATTAATTTATAAGTTCCCTTCTCTTTCTTAATAACTAAGAACCATTTATTTCTATAAGGGCTATTATAGAACTTGAGAATACCTTACTTTAGCCTATCCTTTAATATTTCGATTACCTTTTCTTAAAAGGCTTTAAAGACCTTAAATGTTTTCTCTTGCTAGACTTTATAAGGTATTATCTTAATCTTAATATAAGGCATGACCTCTTTTTAAATCTAGCTAAGTTTTATCTAATTAAAAGCCAAGGCGTCCTTTCGATTTATTAAGGTTTTATAAAGTAGTTCGCGTTCTTACTCTATTAAGTCTTCTCTAATTTTCAATATATTAAAACGTTCTTTTATTAGCTAATATCCGATAGGTTTATTAGAAAATCTGCCTATAATAAACTTATCGAATTTGCTACTTAGCTTTAGAGGTCGAAGCTTCTCGTCTTATTCAAACTAATTATCCAGTCCTCTAAGCTTTAAGCTATTAGAGATTCCCTAATCTACTAGTTGTACTTTATCAGCCTTACTTTTATATATAATTCAAATATTAGCTAATACTATACTTCTTTACTTCTTTCCTTTTTTATCAAATCTTATAAAACGGTCCGAATTTTCCTTTTTAAAAATAAATAAAAGATTTTCTAAGTTATTAATTTAAAGTATATAAATAGAAATATTATTAGTAATTTTATTATTT
>JAENRP010000335.1:0-47741 GCA_024741835.1 Diplocarpon mali
AATTAGTATTATTATACCAATCGGATTTAAAGATCTTACAAAGATCGGCTTTTAAAATGTAGGCATCTTTATTATAATTATTATTTAAATTATTAAAAGTGGATTTAAGTTTAAATAACCTACTATTATTATTAGAGGTATTTGCTAAAGTTCTAGCTAAATAGCCTTTTCCTTTACCTTTCCTTAATAGTTGCAGCCTTTAGTAGGATAAGGGCAGTTTGCTTCTTAACTTCTACTTCAATTGCTTCTTAATATTAAAGCTAGTAACTATATTAATCAGTTGCCTTCTAACTTTACAATTAGTAATATTATAAGTACTATTATAAAAGTAGCATCCCTGATAAGCTTAAGGGCTCGTCCTACGCTCCTTCCTCTTCTTAAGCTTATTATTACCCTATAATACAGCATTTGCCGATTTAAAGCGTCCTTTAAGGTCTTATTTAATAGTTTAAAGGAGGTCGATCTTCTTATAGATCTTAAGGTTAGGTTAAATAAGAAGAGATTATTTTATAATAGCAAACTTAAGAGGGAGGCTATTAAGTAGGAAACTAAAAAGCTAAGTTTCCTTAAAAGTCATAGCTATCTTAGGATCTATAGCTCTTACTCTCCTCCTTACTTTATATAATATAAACTAAGTAAAGTCTATATTTATATCTATATCCTTACTATCTTTATCTTTTCTATATTAAAATAAAGTGATCTACTATAGTAGATGCTAAGTATTAAAGGCAGTTATTTAAGAGTATTTTACCTTTAAAGTATCCTATCTTATCTTTGCGTTATTATAAACTTAAATAAAATCTTAGTCTTTATTACTTAAACCTCTATTAATCTTAAGCTTGCATTTAGCTAAGGCTAGCCTATACTCCTTTTCCTTTTTCATATTTAAAATCTGCTTTTAGGATTCTCGGTTATTATCTATTAAAGCTCTTAAGCTAAGCTTATTTAGTATATTTGGCAAATCCTTAGCAATTGTATTAGCTATTAAAGTAGAAGTAGACGAATTAGTAGAAAGAGTATAAGAGGCTATTCTTATATATTTAATAAGTGTCTTTTAAATCGCTATTTCGATGCCTTTACTCTTAAAGTAAAGCTTTAAATCGTCGAACTATTATTGCCAGTTCTTTTAAAAGAGTTAGAGGTCTTTAAGTCTAGTGTTTCGATCGGAATTAGAAGCTATTGCTATTTCAAATAGAATTGCATTAAAAAAATCAAATAAATTAAATAGTTAAAGGCACTCCTCTTATCGAAATATTAAAATGATTAAATAGCAGGTATTATAAAAGTATTAAATAGGAAGGAAGTCCTCTTATCGAAAAGGGTTTTTAGGCTATAACGCAGGGAATTATACCTCTTATAAAATATAATAAAGTAAGGAATCACACCTTTTGCAGTACTAAAGGGGTTATAAAGCAAGGAATCATACCTCTTACAATACGGGTTAGCTAAATAGGGAATCATACCTCTTATTCGCCGATTGCTCGCCTCTTACTATAAGTCTCGTTCAACTTCCTACTAATAGTTGCAGCGCAAGTGCTTTTTAAAAGAAGTCAATAATCTATTATCGGTCTATCTAAGGCTTATAACCTATTAAGCTTAAGTAAGTCGGCACAGTAGGTAAAGGAGGCTTCTAAAGGTCGATGGTCGATATATTAATAAGAGTTAGAGAAGGAAGGTTACCCCTTTCTTCCCTATAGCTATTATGGAGACCTGAGATAGATAGGTCTTGTGACATATATCACATGATCGACGCAGGACAGTAGGAGGATAAAAGGGCCATCTTCTATATATAGAGACAGCGCGCGTCGCTATAAGTACTGAATATACCCGATACTTGGGACTTGTTCCTAACATCTTGTCTAGGAGAGCCCGCTTGTGGTGCTTCCTCCTCTTGTTTTTAGGTCTTCCCTTAGGCCTATTCTTGTGTTGTCTCCCCTCTGTTTTATACTATATACGTGTCAATATCCTACTGACTAAGCAGTAGGGTCATATGATAATACATCGGAGTGATGGCTATATCACCCATCTTAATAAGGTCGGCGAATAGCTTTAGTATCCAAGCTACCTCTCTTGAGCCGTTGGAAGCTGCTATTATCTCGGCTTGTTTACTACTTAGAGAAGTAGATTTTTGCCTATTTGCAGCCTAGCTAATAACTCCTCTATTATACTTAATAAGCCAGCCTTGGAATGACTTCCTATTGTTCTCGGTAGCCTAAGTGGCATCTGTATAAGCGTCGAATTGATTTGGTTCGCCTTTTCCATATGTAATTCCATCTTCGGCGGTCTTTTATAGGTATTGTAGAAGGGGTTTTATAGCTTGGAGGTGATCTTATAAAGGGGTTGCCATATGCTATGCCAATTGTAACGGCTGCACCTCCACTTAGTGCAATTACCTATAGTATAATAGCTGCACCTCCACTTAATGCAATTACCTAGGAGTATGGCGTTTTAAGGTTTTACAATCTCGATTTGATATAGGGTTTTCTTAAATCGACCTTAAAGGTGTAAAAGGATATTCTTATATAATATTATATAAATGGGCAAAGAGCTTTAAGCTGCTTATATATATAAAGGAGAAGGGTTCTCCTATAAGAAGGGCTCTCTAACTTCTTCGTTTCCTTTGTATTAGACCTATAGAATACGCCTTTTGTACTACTTCTTACTCTTATACTTAATCTTGCACTTTAGCGGTTCTATATTATTATATTAAATGAAGAAGTTCTTCTTTGCTAAGGACGGCTTTTAATAATATCCTACCCCTTTTGAAAATCGATTTGCGGTTATTTCGACTTTTAATAGAGTTAGGATCTTAAAGATCTCTTAAACAAACTAGGAGCTTAAGTATAGCTTATTAACTAGTATAATTGAAGAACGCTTTTATTAGCTGGATTTTCTCAACTACTCCTTTTATAGAAGTGCTATAAGCAGAAGTTAGGAGAGCATTATGCTATTAGAACCCTTTTTCTATAGAACCCCTTTTTAACCAAATCCCTACCGAAACTAAAACTAGTAAAATGAATTCCTTACTAACTAGAAGTTAGCAAATATAGAATATATCTAATTTATTTGAGGAACTAGCTTTTATAAGGAGTACTCCTACCTTAGCCCTTAGGGCCGGACCTTCCTTTGCCGCTAAGGGTAAGAGACTATAATGCTATAGTTAAGCCAATTAAGATAAATAAGACTTTTTAAACCTAAATATCTTATAAGGAATAGTCTTAGGTTTAAAGGAATCCTTATAACGCTAAGATCAATCTAATCGATAATTATAAAGCGAGATTAGTAGGATTGCCTAAGCTATCTTTAGCCTAAAGACCCTAGCTTATTAAAGCTAAAAGACGGCTTAGCGCATATATTAAACTATTAAGCGAGAATCCACTTACCCTTAATAAAGCAAGACCTAGCCTCCTTTAGAAGTCGATATAGATATAAAACGGCTAAAAATTCAGCTAATTAAAAAGATTACCCCTTTTAATAATAGGACCTTTTTAATATATAAGTAGTAGTTAGCTTTAGTCTAAGACCGATTGTAAGTTAATACTGACTTATATCTAAATAAGCGAGCTTACTAAGCCTTTATTTAAGAATCTACCATAGAATAAGCCTAAACGTACTTTAAATCCTAGTACCTCTTAGAGACTAACCCCTTTTAGAACTATTAAGAAATGGTAGAACTGCTAAGCAGTTACTTTTTAACTAGCTAAGAGGTAGACCTATTTCGATCCACTTTCTATTACCTCTATATAAGAGAAGCTAGTTATTCTAAAGAAACCTTCCCTTAGTTTTAGGCCTAATTCTAGTCTACTATAATCTAAGGAAAGGTCTTAAGATTTGAGTAATTCTTCTTTATATAAAATAAGATTACCCTTTAGCTTAGAACTACTTACGCCTTAGCTAAGGCCTTTTAAGGGAAGGACTATACTATTATAATTAACTAATTAAATGCCTTTAATACTAAATGCTAAAGTAACTAACTTTTCAATCCTTTAATTAAAAGTAAAGCAACTCTAGTATTATACTAAAAGATATCTAGTTCGCTCTTTAATAAGACTACTTATAGTCCGAGCGCTAGAAGTACTACTTAAGTTTCTAAGTTACTAGTCTTAAAGCCTACTACCCCTTTCTATTAAGATATGCTAGCTAAGGCTAGTTCTTTTACTTTGCCCTTTAAGTAAGCTACTTATTAGACCTATAGTAAAACTGGTTACTATAAGATTAAGTGCTCTTCTATAAGTAAGATTAATACCTTAGAAGATGCAGAAGAATCTGATCCGACTTTAGACTTAATTAAAAATAGGGTTAAAATAAAGGAAGATTAGGAAAATGAAAAGACTTAGGAAAAGACTCCTACTTAGGCCTGCAAAAGTGCAACTTATTAAAGCTAGATCTTAACTCTTTAATAGGAGAGAAGCAATTCCTAACCTCTTATACTATTAGTATAAATGGACTTAAAGTATTATTATCAGCTTTAGTAAATACTAAAGCCTTTAATTACCTATTTTTAAATTGTTCCCTTTTCATATATCTTTTAAAAGCAATTGGCTTTAAAATTCTTCCTCTTTTAGCCCCTATTCCTATTTATAGATTTTAAAATACTATTTGCGCGCAAGCTATGCACTATATATACTTTCACTTAATAATTAATAGAAGGCATATTTACAACTACCCTTAGGTTATTCTTAACTTAAGCTAGTATGATATTATTATTAAAGTCAAATGGATACGCCGATTCCGACTTAAACTCGACCTAAAGGAAAATTGATTTGTATAGTCTTTATATTACCCCCTATCTCCTTAATTTACAAAGGAAATCGTCATTCGTCTTCTTCCTTTTAAAGGACTTCGGATCCGATCCAATTATTAAGCCAATATTAATCGTAAAGAATAGGAAATGGCTATAGATAAAGCTTAATAGATTAATAGAAGATAGTCTTGCGTCAATTTAATAGTCTTAGCTAAGCGTAAGATCCTTATTACTATTATTAAGCCAGCGCCTTTACCTATAATTAAGCTAGATCTAAGGAAATAGTCTAATATAAATTAACTACAATCTAACCTTATTTGCAAATGCCCTAAAGCTGCAGTTCCTATTTGCGAAATTAGTACTAACGCATTTCATTATAATATAAAGCGTAAGGAGACTAAGTTCTTTTAAACTAGTATTTATAAAGTGGATAGGATTCTAAAGGAAAGATATAAGCTTAAGAATCCTAATATCGAAAAGCTAATTAATAATCGACTCTTAAAATAATACTAATCTTTAAGATAAGCCTTTTTAAAAAGGGATGCAGATACTCTCCCTTCCTATTAATACTACAATTATAAGATATAGCTAAAAAGGCCCTTGCCTAACGCCTATTCGCCCTTCTATTATTAATCTATTAAAGAGCTTAAGGTTATAAAGGAGTACTTACTTAAGAATTTAGATAAAGGCTTTATTAAGATAAGTACTAGCTCCTTCGCTTCGCTAGTACTATTTGTAAAAAAGGCCAATAGTAGCCTCCGATTTTGCATAGATTATCAAAAGCTAAATGTACTAATTTAAAAGGACGCTTACCCGATTCCAAGGATAGATAAGCTTTTAAGGTAAGTATCTAAAGCTAAGATTTTTATAAAGTTGGATATTTAAGCTGCTTTTAATTAGATATAAATAGACCTTAAATTAGAGGAATATACTACCTTTTAAATAAGGTATAGATCTTATAAATATAAGGTTTTCCTATTTAGCCTTTATAATAGACCTAGTACTTATTAATAGTATATAAATGATATTCTTTTAAATTACTTAAATGATTTTTATATAGTATATTTAAATAATATTCTAATTTACTTTAAGAATATTAAGAAGCACTAGGACCATATTGAAAAGGTGCTAAAATAACTCTTAAAGGCTGGCCTTTAAGCGGATATTAAGAAGTGCGAGTTCTATATTACTTAAACTTAATATCTTAAATATATTCTAATAATAATTAAGATTAAACTAGACTTTAAAAAGGTTGAACTATTATATAATTAGAAGTACTTAAAAACTATTACTAAAGTGAAGTCCTACTTAGGATTTTATAGATTTTACTAATAATTCATTTGCAACTTTAAGCTAATTGCCAAACCCTTCTCTATTCTAACCCGACTAATAGTACCTTAGAATTGGATAGAAGAGTGTTAAATTGCTTTTAAAGAGCTTTGCAAGCAATTGCTTTCGATTTAGCGGATTTACTATTTTAACTCTAACTTACTTATAAAGCTGGAAACTAATGCTTTTAATAGTATTATCGCTAGAGTACTTTCTTAGTAATACTCTAATAAGTAATAGTACCTAATCGGCTTCTATTCGCACGTACTCTTTAGATATAAACCTAATTAGGAAATATATAATAAGGAACTCTTTACTATTATTAAATCCTATTATAAATAAAGACCTAAGCTTATATTACTTAAGGAGCGAGTTGATATTTACTCAGATTATTGCTCTTTTAAATACTTTATAACTACTAAGGTTCTAATTATAAAATAGTGCTAATAGATGGAATTTTTATCTAACTTCAATTTTCGAATTATATATACTCTTAGTAAAGACAACTGGAAGGCTAATATTCTTAGCTACTAAGAGTAGGATATGCCAGTTTATAAATAAGCGAAGCTAAATAGCTGATCTTAGGTTCTGATTTCCCTAGCTTAGTTAGACCCTTAAATTAATATTAAATTAGCTGATAAATTTCTTATTAAATCTACTAAAGGTACCCTTACTTTAATATCAATTGATACTCCTGATTTAACCTTAAATCGACTTAAGGATTCCTTTAATTTGATTAAAAAGCTTTATTAAAATAATTGCAAATCCTTTTAAAAGATTTGCGCTAACTTCCTTAAAAACTACTTTTTAAAAGACAGATTGCTTTACTTTAAGGAGCGTCTTTGCGTATACTATAATACTCTTTTATATACTTATCTAATTTAAAAAGCTTATAACTAACCTTTAAGCGCGTACCTTAGTAGCTTAAAGACCTATTAGCTACTTGCTTTTAAGTACTATTAGATTAAGATAGGTTCGGACTATAAAAGATTTATTATAAATTGCAGACTTTATTAATTCTTATATTTGAAGATAATTAAATAATAAGGCCTTTTATAGCCCTTTCCTATTTCTAACTATCTTATATAGCATTTATATATAGATTTTAAGGATTTCCTTTTTAATAAGTATAGCTTTAATCGAATCTTAGTTTTTATAAACCAACTTAGTAAGAGCGCTATTACAATTCCTTATTAAAAAGATATTAATGCTTAAGGAACTGCTTAACTATTCGTTTAATAGATTTATTAATTCGACTATACTTTAAAGATAATTACCTTAGACTAAGGCCCTTAATTTGTCTCCTTATTTTAAAGAGAGTTCTACTATATTATTAGTATTAAGATTAAACTCTCTATAGTATACTATAAGGAGATTAATAGCTAAACGGAGATCATAAATAAGTATATTAATTTAAGGCTATAGCCTTTTATTAATTACTATTAAGATAATTAAAGTAAGCTAATTCTATTAATAGATTATACGCAATCTACTCTTCCTTACGCTTTTATTAGTATAACCTTATATTAGCTTAAGTATAGAGTTGCACTTTAGATAAATTAGGATTAGATCTCTTTAAAACCGTCTAACCTATAGGAGAGATTGAATTAAGCAAAAGCTAGGCTAGTAGTAGAAAGGATGCACTTAGCTTAAGAAGTAGCAAAAGGTAATATAGAATGCGCTTAAGAGAAAATATATAAGTTTATAAATTAATATTAAAAGGAGATTGATTAGAAACCTAGAGATATAGTCTACCTTTTAATAAAAAATCTTAAGAACTACTACCTTAATAGAAAACTGGTTAATTAATAGGATAGTCCTTTTAAAGTTCTTAAGAAGGTAGGCAATTTATATTAAATTAAGCTACTTATAGGTTTTATAATATATAATATCTTTACGCTAAAGCTACTATTTAAAGATCTATAGAACCTTTTACTAAGTTAGGAATAACCTTAGCCTATTATAGAAAAGATCGCAAGGTAAGAAGAGTATAAAGTATCTAAGATACTAGGTATACGCCTATCTTAAGGGAACTTAGAGTATTAAGTTAAATAGATTAATTATAACTCTGATTTAAGTTGGTATTACGCTTTAAATTTTGTAAAATCCTTATATAAAATTTGCGACTTTTATTAGGCTAATCCTATAAAGCTAGGACTACCTTAGAACCTATAAGCTTAGCTAAAAGCTTAGGAAAGTGGTATAGATAATTATAATCACTTAAAAGATAATAGGCTAGATGCGAAATAGGTTAGTAAATAAATCTAAAAATATAATTAAAAAAAAAAAGAAAAAAAAAATAAAAAAAATAAAAAAGATAATAATACTAAGCCTATTGCCCCCTTTCCTTATAACTCCTTTAACCCCTTTTCCTTTGCGCTTAAGGAAATAAGCTCTAACTCTATTCTAGAGCTAGAGCTTGCTCCTATCTATACCCTTGCTTAAAATAACCCTGACCTCCTCTTACTGCTGCTAGCGCCGCCCTACTAACCGCCGCGCTTGACGCCACCCTTATTACTATAAGTCTTCCTCCTTTTATAAGAGATTCTACTATTATAGTAGTCCGCTTTACTAATGTAGTAATAGACCTTAGAAGGCCTAGTATAGTTCGGCTAGATTGCTTTAACCTCGCTAGCTAAGACTTAATAAGATTACTATACTCTTATTAAAAAGTTAGCGATTGATTTAATACTAATTCGGGTTGAACTTATAATAACTATCGCCTAGACCTCTTTTAGCTAGCTTGCTATAGCCTTAGCTATAGAGTAGAGCTCTGCAAGGCTAGCACGCTTTAGTTGGGAGCGACTAATCGGAGCCTTTGCGCTAGCTACTAGTAGGAGGTTAATAAGAGTCTAGGCGCGCTAGACTGCCTTTTAATAAAGCATCTCGCAGTTCCTTGCCAAAATCGTATATATGTCCTTATTATCGTTATTATCGTCTTCCTCTTATTACTAAGGAGCCTCCCTCTGCCACTCCTTAAGGGCCGCGGATAGCGCTGCGAACTCCTTACTAATATAGGAGGGAAGCTATAAATAAGTATTAGTGCAACTAAGTATTTAAACTTGATTTAAAATATTTATAAAGATGCACTCTACCTTTTGCTCCTAGTATTAATAGCACTTCTTACTATACTTTAATTCAAACTCGCACTTATATATGATATTACGTATAAGGCGCCGTATATACTAATAATAATAAACGCGGTAGGCTATCGCAAGGGCGCTTGATAGTAGAGGAATTGGTACTACGCGTATTAGACGCGATTCGACCCTGGATTAGGGCAAATTTACTTATAGTAGTTAATAGTAGTAGTAGTAATTGTTTCTACTACTATACATTAGCCTTGCGCTATAGTAGTAAGAGTAGGGGACTTATGCGATTATATATAATTATTATACTAAAGAAGGAAGATCCTATGGAGAAAAAAACAAATTTAAGTATATAATGCGACTTGCGCTAAACCAAATATAGAATAGTACTATTCGCATAATAATACGCTAAGTATATTACTATACGAAAATCATTACGACCTACTAACGCTTATAGGCAAGCGTTCTCAAAGGGGAAGGGTAGTATAACAGCTGCACCTCCACTTAGTGCAATTACCTATAGTATAATAGCTGCACCTCCACTTAGTGCAATTACCTAGGAGTATAGTGTTTTAAGGTTTCGCAATCTCGATTCGATATAAGGTTTTCTCAAATTGACTCCGAAGGTATAAAAGGATATTCTTATATAATATTATATAAATAGGCAAAGAGCTTTAAGCTGCTTATATATATAAGGGAGAAGGGTTCTCCTATAGGAAGGGCTCTCTAACTTCTTCGTTTCCTTTGTATTAGACTTATAAAATACGCCTTTTGCACCACTTCTTACTCCCATACTTGATCTCGCACTTCGGCGGTTCTGTATCGTTATACCAATTGGCCGATAATATAGGAGATATCTAGCCTTATAAGGTTCGAGGGGTATATAACGCTTTCTATAATCTGCTAGTAAAGTAAGATATCTTTAGGTTGTAGTAGCTTGTTAGTATAAGCTTTATCTGTACTTAATTTCCTTAATACTATACCAGCTAAGGCTGGTAGGTTGTTCCCTTTGCAATTAGCTATCTTAAATCTATTAAGAATCTTCTTAATATAGTCTGTTTAGTGAATTCGTAGTATTCTAGCCTTGCGATCTTATTCAACTTATATTTTAATAAAGGTGCTAATTGGCCCTAGGTCTTTTCCTTTCTAAGTATTGAGAATCTTCTTTTTAAAGTAATCGCAATCTTATTGTTTTCCGATAATTAGCATATCATTTATAAAGACTAATATATACGCAGTTGTATTATTAGCTTGATTTTCTTATATAAATAGATTTGGATCTGCTTTAGCGCTTTATAGGCCAGCCTTCTCTATTTTATCTTTAACTAATAGCCACTATTCTCGAAGTGCTTATTTTAGGCCGTATAATGACCTTAAAAGCTTAATATAGGCTTATTTTCCGCGAAGTTAAGGGTATAATTCGTAGAATAGGTTGTATTTGTCGTTTGGTAAAGCTATATATACGTCTTTAGCTAAGTACGCGTTTAAGAAGGCTGTATTAATATCGATTTGCTCGATTTCTAGATCTTTCGAGGCTATAAAGGCGAGTAGAACTCGTAGAGTTGTATGCCTAATAACGCTAGCAAAAGTATTGAAGTAATCTACCTTATACTATTGCTTATAGCCTTTTAGTACGATTCGAGCCTTCCTTCTTACTAATACTCTATTTACAATCTTATTTCGCAGAACTAATCTCGATTTTATCAGCTTTCTCTTAATAGGAGGTTTACCTAATATTATTTTAAAGGTTCCTGCTGATTTTATAGCTTCGAATTCATTAAGTATTGCTTCTCTCTATTCTTTTAAATTCTAACTTAGCGCATTATATACTAATATTACCTCTATAGGAATAGTTGGTTGATTTTCTATAAAGGTCAACGCACTCTCTTAAGTATTAATCTTGCCAAATACTCGTTTTAGCTTCAGCTTCCTGCTATACCGTAAGGTAGGAGTCTCTATTTGCTTTAGAACGCGTTGATCAAACGCTTTAGGGATGTTTTCTATTACCCTTTAAGGTTTAGTACTTCTTACTTTAGCTTTATTACTATAGATTTGCCTATTTTCTAACGATTCTAACGTTGCAAGTCTTTTAGTACTATATACTCTCTCAGTTTTATATACTAGCCTCTTTATAACTCTTATAAGAGGTCTTTTAGTAATATCTACTGGCCTTATAGGTCTTATTAAGCTTATAGTACTATATGCTAGCCTCTTATTCTGAGGTCTTTCTTGCAGTTATACTTCTCTTACGTTATACATTGAGTATTTGTCAAATTTAACGTTAGTAGATATTAGTTCTTTTAAAGTCTCGACGTTTAATAGCTTATACGTCTTTGAGCTTATTATACCTACGAGTATCCAAGCTCTTATTATAGTTTTTAACTCGAACTTACCTAGGCTATTTCCTCTATTATTTAATAGGAACGCCCTAGACTTAAATACTTTGATTTTTAAGAGATTTTCAATACGTTTTGAGTATGCCTCTAATAGAGTTAGGCCTTTTAGCTCTCTAAAAGGTAGAGCCTTTATAAGCCTCCTATTCTTCAGCCTATAGGCCCACTCTATAGTATAATACTATATATAGCTATTCATCTTGGCGTTATATATGCAAGAGCGAGCTATTTTCGTAATTTCGTATATCTAACGTTCGACAACGCTATTTAAACTATGCTTATAAGCAGGTGAAGGTTCTAAGGTCATACCTCCTTTTAATAGCTATAGTAAGAATCTGCCTCCAAACTCTCCTATACTATTATCAGACCTCTAGTATACTACTGAAGTAGAGTTCTCTATCTCTAATTGCTTCTTTAGGTCTTTGATTTTTAGCTGTATCTCGTTAGCGCTCTTATTCTTTAATAGCCTTATCTAATAGTTGTAACAGCTGCACCTCCACTTGGTGCAATTACCTAAGAGTATAGCATTTTAAGGTTTCGCAATCTCGATTCAATATAGGATTATTTCGAATTGATTTTAAAGGTGCAAAAGGATATTCTTATATAATATTATATAAATGGATAAAGAGCCTTAAGCTGTTTATATATATAAGGAAGAAGGGCTCTCCTCTAAGGAGGGTTCTCTAACTTCTTTGTTTCCTTTGTATTAGACCTATAGAATACGCCTTTTGTACTACTTCTTGCTCCTATACTTAATCTTGCACTTTAGCGGTTCTATATTATTATATTAAATGAAGAAGTTCTTTTCTACTAGGGACGGCTTTTAATAATATCCTACCCCTTTTGAAAATTGATTTGCAATTGTTTCGACTTTCGATAGAGTCAGGATCCTAAAGATCTTTTAAATAAACTAGGAGCTTAAGTATAGCTTATTAATTAGTATAATTAAGGAATACTTTTACTAGTTGGATTTTCTTAACTACTCCTTTTATAAAAGTACTATAGGCAGAAGTTAAAAGAGCATTACGCTATTAGAACCCTTTTTCTATAGAACCCCTTTTTAACCGAATCCCTACTAAAATCAAAATCGGTAAAATGAATTCCCTACTAATCGGAAGTTAGCAAATATAAAATATACCTAGTTTATTCGAAGAACTAGCTTCTATAGGGAGTACCCTTACCTTAGCCCCTAGGGCCAGACCTTCCTCTATTGCTAAGGGCAAGAGACTATAATACTATAGCTAAGCTAACTAAGATAAATAAGACTTTTCGAACTTAAACGTCTTATAAGGAATAATCTTAGGTTTAAAGGAATCCTTATAACATTAAGATTAATCTAATCGATAACTATAAAGTAAGATTAGTAGAATTGCTTAGGCTATCTTTGGCCTAGAGATCCTAGCTTATTAAAGCCAAGAGATAGCTTAGCGCGTATATTAGACTATTAAGTAAGAATCCACTTACCCTTAATAAAGCGAGACTTAGCCTCCTTTAGAAGTCGATATAAATATAAAATGGTAAAAAATTCAGCTAATTGAAAAAATCACCTCCTTTAATAATAGAACCTCTCTAATATATAAGCAGTAGTTAGCTTTAGTCTAAGACCGATTGCAAGTCAACGCTGACCTATATCCGAATAAGCGAGCTCGCCGAGCCCTTATTTAAGGATCTACTATAAGATAAGCCTAAATGTACCTCAAACCCTAGTACCTTTTAAAGATAAACCCCTTTTGAAACTATTAAAAAATAATAGAACTATTAAATAGTTACTTTTTAATTAGCTTAAAGGTAGACCTATTTCAATCTACTTTCTATTACCTTTATATAAGAAAAGCCGATTATTTTAAAGAAACTTTCCCTTAGTTTTAAGCCTAATTCTAATTTACTATAATTTAAAGAGAGGTCTTAAGATCTAAATAGTTCTTCTTTATATAGAATAAGATTACCCCTTAGCTTTAAGCTACCTACGCCTTAGCTAAGGCCTTTTAAAGAAAGGACTATACTATTATAGTTAATTAATTAAACGCCTTTAATGCCAAATGCTAAAGTAACTAACTTCTTAACCCTTTAATTAAAAGTAAGGCAACCTTAGTATTATATTAAAAGATATTTAATTCGCTCTTTAATAAGACCGCTCGCAGTCTAAGCGCTAGAAGTACTACCTAAGTCTTTAGGCCACTAGCCCTAAAGCCGACTACCCCTTTTCGCTAAAATACGCTAGCTAAGGCGAGTTCTCCTACTTTACCCTTTAAGCAAACCACCTACTAGACCTATAGTAAAACTAATCACTATAAGACTAAGTGCCCTTTTATAAGTAAGATTAATGCTTTAAAAGATATAAAGGAAGCTAATCCGACTCTAGACTCAATTAAAAATAGGGTCGAAATAGAGGAAAATTAGGAAAATAAAAAGGCTTAGGAAAAGACTTTTACTTAGGCTTGCAAAAGTGCGACTTATTAAAGCTAGATCTTAACTCTTTAATAAGAGGGAAGTAATTCCTAACCTCTTATACTATTAGTATAAATAGACTTAAAGTATTATTATTAGCTTTAGTAGATATTAAAGCCCTTAGTTACCTATTTTTAAATTATTCCCTTTCTATATATCTTTCGAAAGCGACTAGCTTTAAAATTCTTCCTCTTTTAGCTCTTATTCCTATCTATAGATTTTAAAATACTATTCGCATATAAGCTATATACTATATACGCTTTTATTTAACAATTAATAAAAGGCGTATTTACAATTGCCCTTAGGTTATTCTCGACCTAAGCTAATATAATACTATTATTAAAGTCAAATAGATACGCCGATTCCGACTTAAACTTAATTTAAAGGAAAACCAATTTATATAACCTTTATATTACCTCTTATCTCCCTAATTTGTAAAGTAAATTATCATTTGTCTTCTCCTTTTTAAAGGACTTTAGATCCGATCCGATTATTAAGCTAATATCAATTATAAAGAATAGGAAATAGCTATAGATAAAGCTTAATAGATTAATAGAAAATAGTCTTATATTAATTTAATAGTCTTAACTAGGCGCAAGATCCCTATTACTATTGCTAGGCTAGCGCCCTTGCCTATAACTAAGCTAGATTTAGGAAAATAGTCTAATATAAATCAACTATATCCTAACCCTATTCGCAAATGCCCTAAAGCTATAGTTCCTATTTGCAAAATTAGTACTAATGCCTTTTATTATAATATAAAATATAAAGAGATAGAGTTCTTTTAAACCAGTATTTATAAAGTGGATAGGATTTTAAAGGAAAGATATAAGCTTAAGAATCCTAATATTAAAAAGCTAATTAACAATCGACTTTTAAAATAGTACTAATCTTTAAGATAAGCCTTTTTAAAAAAGGATGCAGATACCCTCCCTTCTTATTAGTACTATAATTATAAGATATAGTTAAAAGGGCCTTTGCCTAACGCATATTCGCCCCTCTACTATTAATCTACTAAAGAGCTTAAGGTTATAAAGGAGTAATTACTTAAGAATTTAAATAAAGACTTTATTAAGATAAGTACTAGCCCCTTTGCTTCGCTAATGCTATTTATAAAGAAGGCCGACGGTAGCCTCTAATTTTATATAGACTATTAGAAGTTAAATGCACTAACTTAGAAGGACGCTTACCTAATTCCGAGGATAGATAAGCTTTTAAGGCGAGTATCTAAGGCTAAGATTTTTATAAAACTGGATATTTAAGCCACTTTCAATCGGATATAAATAGACCTTGAATTAAAGGAATATACTACCTTTTAAATAAGGTATAGATCTTATAAATGCAAGGTTCTCCTATTTAGCTTTTATAATAAACCTAGTACTTACTAGTAGTATATAAATGATATTCTTTTAAATCATTTAAATAATTTCTATATAGCGTATTTAAATAATATTTTAATTTACTTTAAAAACGTTAAAGAGTACTAGGGTTATATTAAAAAGGTATTAAAACGACTCTTAAAGGCTAGCCTTTAAATAGATATTAAGAAGTGCAAGTTCTATATTACTTAAACTTAATATCTTAAATATATTTTAATAACAACTGAGATCGAACTGGACCTTAAGAAGGTTAAACCATTGCGCAATTAGAAGTACTTAAAAACTATTACTAAAGTAAAGTCCTACTTAGGATTTTGCAAGTTCTATTAATAATTTATTTATAACTTTAAGCTAATTGCCAAACTCTTTTCTATTCTAACTTAATTAATAGTGCTTTAGAATTGGATAGAAGAGTACTAAATCGCTTTTAAAGAGCTTTGTAAGCAGTTGCTTTCGATTCAGCAGATTTACTATTTTAACCCTAACTTACTTATAAAGCTGGAAACTGATACTTCTAATAGCATTATTGCTAAAGTACTTTCTTAGCAATACTTTAATAAGCAATAGTACCTAATCGGCTTCTATTTACATATACTCTTTAGCTATAAACCTAATTAGGAAATATATAATAAGGAACTCTTTACTATTATTAAATCCTATTATAAATAAAGACCTAAGCTTATATTACTTAAAGAGCAAGTTAATATTTACTTAGATCACTGCTCCCTTAAGTACTTTATAACTATTAAGGTTCTAATTATAAAATAGTACTAATAGATGGAATTCCTATCTAACTTCAATTTTCGAATTATATATACTCTTAGTAAAGATAATTGAAAGGCTGATATTCTTAGCTATTAAAAGTAGGATATGCCAATTTATAAATAAGCGAAGCTAGATAGCCGATCCTAGGTTCTGATTTCCTTAGCTTAATTAGACCTTTAAATTAATACCAAACTAGCTGAAAAATTTCTCGCCGAATCTGCCAAAGGCACCCTTGCCCTAATATCAACCGATACTCCTAATTCGACCTCGAATCGACTTAAGGATTCCTTTAATTTAATTAAAAAGCTTTATTAAAATAATCGCAAATCCTTTTAAGAGATTCGTACTAACCTCCTTAAGAACTACTTTTTAAAAGACAGATTGCTTTACTTTAAAGAGCGTCTTTGCATATATTGTAATACTCCCTTATATACTTATCTGATTTAAGAAGCTTATAACCAACCTTTAAGCGCGTATCCTAATAGCTTAAAGACCTATTAGCTACTTACTTTTAAATACTATTAAGTTAGGATAGGTTCGGACTGTAAAAGATTTATTGCAAACTGCAGACTTTATTAATTCTCGCATTCGAAGATAATTAAATAATAAGGCCTTTTATAGCCCCTTCCTATTCTTAACTATCTTATATAATACTTATATATAGATTTTAAGGATTTCCCTCTTAATAAGTACGGTTTTGATCGAATCCTGGTTTTTATAGACCGACTTAGTAAGAGCGCTATTATAATCCTTTATTAAAAGGATATTAACGCTTAAGGAACCGCTTGATTATTTATTTAATAGATTTATCAATTCGGCCATACTCTAGAGATAATCACCTTAGACCAAGGCCCCTAATTCGTCTCCTTATTTTAAAGAGAGTTCTGCCGTATTATTAGTATTAAGATTAAACTCTTTATAACGTACTATAAGGAGACTAATAGCTAAACGGAGATCATAAATAAGTATATTAATTTAAGGCTATGGCCTTTTATTTATGACGACTGGGAGTGTAACCTCTGCTCAGTACCGATACGTATACGAATTATATAGTAATACTAATAGAACGTCTTAGTAATGACTTAGAATCAACTACTATAGAGCCCTAAAGGAGTGGAAAGGCATAGTATATATATATGAAGAAAAGAGGGTCACCCGCTTAAGGGGAGCTAAACCAGATGCCAACTAAGGGTAACCTAGTTTATAGCCTATACTAAGATTGCGCCAAGCTATAGCCGAACTAGGTATAAACCAGGGTATAACTTATATATAGTGATAATCTATTATATCACTTCCCCTTTTGAAAAAAGCTTATCCTTGAGTGTCTAACTATAGGTTTATTACTACTTAACTTATTGTAATCATTTATACTATTAGTATAGGCCTGGATCCAATCCGAAAGCCTTTCAAGAGGCCTAGGAAGGTCTAGATTCTCTAAGTGAAAATCGCGAAGTTTGAATAGCGCGTATATAAAATTAAAGGCTAAGTACTACTCTAAATCTATATCGCGGCCTACCTAAGAAGCATAGTACGTAAGTGTACTAGAGTGCTTTCGAATAGTAAGCAAGTTTTCTACTTCGTATTCTTATTCTCTTATAATATTAATAGCAGGAGGCAGATCATTTACCTAGCTATTTAAAGGGGTTTCGGGGTCCTTTTAAAGGCGACTTAAGTAGAAGATATCATATACCTTTATAGAATTAGGTAGCTTTAATTAGTATAAACCAAATACCTTTTCTACTATCTTAAATAGGCCAGCTCTAGAGTAGCTAAGCTTTTTAAAAGGCCTATCTATAGGGTAAGGACATATATTTAAGTATACCCGATCGCCGACTTCGAAAGTAGTAAGGCGGCAAGAGGTATCAGTGGCGTTTCGCATACATTCCTAGGCCTTAAGGATATAAGATTTAGCAAGGGTCTAAGCTTTATAATATCTTATAAAGTACTTAAGGGCATCTTATCAATTAAGTTTCTAAGAAGGGGACTTCGAATTAGGTATATTAAGCTTTTAGTCCTAATTAGTATGCGAAGCGTACTTATATACTACTTCGAATAGCGATAAGCTACTAAAGGAGTCATAGGGGAGAGTTAGCTAGGCAAAATCCATTATAGGCAAGAATTCGCTTTAATTATCTTAGTAGTAGCTAATAAAGGGGCAGAGGCGTTACATAAGGTACTGATTATAGTTTTCGGTTTGGCCATCGGTTTAAGGGTAGTAGGCCGAGCCGAGGGTTAGTTTCGTACCTAAAACAGAGGTAAAAGCTTTCTAGAAGCTTAAGATAAATTAAAGGCCCTAGTCTAAGGTGATTATCAAAGGGGGACTAAAGTAGCGATATATATAGTATATATAGAGTTAAGCTAGCTAGTATAAATCAGTAGCCTTTTAATAAGGAATCGATATCGCCTACTTACTAAACTGATCGATAATTATAAGAATATTATTATAGCTATATTTATCTTTATTAAAACTTATATAATTTATAGTTATATGCTCCTAGGGTCGGCTTAGTACTAGGAGAGGTTAGAGTAGACTAGGTTTCTTATTTTAAGGGACTTTACTTTATCTATAGGTATAGCAATTCTTATAGTACTAGGATACGTATCAGCATAGATTCGGCCAATAGTATTATAAGGAGAGAAGCTAATAGGTTTTACGCGCGCTTAAATGCGCAGTAGCAATTTGATTATAAACCTCTTATATAAGTAGCATATAAAGGTAGTCTATATCAAGTACTACTAGCTTACCTTAAAAGAGAAGCAAATCTCCTTCTATTATCCAAGGGTTAGTCTTAATCAGGGCTATATCGGACCTATTTTAAAAGGCTGCCTAGCAATAGACCTAGTAAGGCCTATATTATTAATTAGCGGCTAGTACTTAGTCAATAATATAGAAAGCAAGGGAAAAGGCTAAAACTTCTTTAATAGAGACTAGGTTCTTAGCTATAGTCTATTTACAAAGCTATTTAAAGAGGATTCAAAGGTTAATCTAATCCTAGCGCAATAATATCGTAAGGCAGTTGTTGCGTTTTATTATATTCTAATCCTCTAACTTATTAATATAGCAAGTTAGGGCGTCGGCAAGAGGGTTTTCGGAGCCGGGTCAGTAGGTAATTGTAAAGTCGTATTTAGAGAAAAGCTCGGCCTATCAGGCCTATCGAGAACTAAGGTTTTTTATAGTTATAAAGTACTCGAGTGCTTTATAGTCTATATATACTACAATTCGGTAGGGTGCTTTTATAAGCTCGGCTCTAAAATAGCCAAATAATCGAATAATAGCTAGCATCTCCTTATTATATATAGTATAGTTCAGCTTAGCTGGTACTATAGTCTTACTATAGTAGGCAACTAAGAGCCATTCGGACCTATATTACTACGATAATATAAAGGCGATTATACCGTTAGAGGCATCAGTTTCCAATATACAAAGGAGGTCTTACCTATAGTACTAGAGGATTAGGGCATATGTAAGAGCTTCTCGCAGCTATAGGAAGCTTTGCTTATATTTAAGGGTAAATCGGAAGGGAATGTTATTCTTAATAAGGTGCATTAAAAGGGCGGTAATAAGACTATAGTTTTAAATAAAATGATAATAAAAGTTGTAAAAACCAAAGAATAATTAAATACTCTTTATAATAGAGGGGTAGGTCTAATTCTCTACTACTGCTACCTTATTAGGGTTAACCCGAATGCCTTTAGTAGTAATAATAAAGACAAGGTACTTAGTTTCTATAATATTAAACTTATACTTCTTTAAGTCGGCCTATAGTCCTATATCCGACAATCGCTAAAGAACCCATTTTATATACGATTTATAGTCGAGTCGGTTGGTAGAGTAAATAAGGATATTATTTAAGTAGGCTATATAAAAATCATTAAGGTAATCGAAAAGGACGTCATTTATATACTTCTAATAGGTAGCAGGGCCATTAGTAAGGCTAAAAGGGAGCACCTTGCACTTATATATGCTATACCGAGTTCTAAAGGTAGTAAGCTTCTTAAAGTCAGGGTCCATTCGGATCCAGTGGAAAGCTTACCGTATATCAAGCTTTATAAAAATCTAGGCGCTAGCTAATTAAGCTAGGGTCTTATCGATTAGTAGTAAGAGGTAGCGGTCTTTATAAGTAAGGTTATTAAGCATACAGTAGTCAATACAGAATCGTAGGGAGCCATTGGCCTTTTTCACAAATAGTACTAGCGTAGTATAAGGGGCAGAGGAGGCCTTGATAAATCCTTTATTAAGGTTATTAATAAGGTATGCTTTTACTATTTCCAGCTTAGGTATAGATATCTTATACAAAGGGGAGTATCAAAGGGCCTTCTAAGTACCTTTAGCTATAAGCTTGATTTTATAATTATAAGGTTAATAGGGCAGCAGCGCATCAGAAGCGGCTTTCGAGAATATATATTAGTACTCCTTATAAGCGGCTAGAATCAGTTTCTTAATTGGTTCAAGGGAGGCAGTTAGAATAGCTATTAAGACCTCTCTATTATAGTATTAGTTTAAGAGGGAATCGGTTTCGTATTATTAGGTCTAACTTTCTTAATTATCTTAAATCAATTGATCAATTTTATAAAATAAGGTACTAAAGAGCTCTGCGCCTTACTAATTCCTAGCTATTATATAAAAAGCATAGGCTAAAATCGCATATATATTCAAAGAAGAAAGGGGAATTTTGCACTTTGCTATCTACTTATAAGTGCGTTTCAGGGTTGAAACAGAGGAGGAAGCCGAGTTAGGCTTAGTTGCATTAAGCTCTTGCTTTATAATTAATATATTATAAGAGTAGTCCTTAGAAAAGGTATCACCTTCGACTTAAGGTAGAGTTAGGGTGGAATCGGTAAAAGAGTATTTAATCGGAATAGGAGGTGATTTAAAAGGGAGTTAGGAAAGGGCTTCCTAGCGTCGAGCTTCGTACTTAAAAAGGGACCGTTCTAGTACTATATTATATTAAGTTGCATTTCACTAATAGTATCGATTCAAGTTTTATCATTTAATATTAGTAATTTCGATATTCCTTACAAAAGAGATAGTAAGAGGATAGGAATTAGGCTAGGTCAGCTTATAAGAAGTATAATTAATAGAAACTTTATACTCCTTAAGCCATACTCTTCCTAATATTACTCTATAGTTGCCAAGGTTAGTAATAAGAAAGGGAGTAAAAGATTGAATTCACTAGTCGATATATAGATTAAGCAATATATAATAAGTGATAGTACTACCCTAAGAGCCATTATATCCCTTAACTAGGAAGGGTATAAGAAGTATATGAATCAAAGGTTTAAGGAAAGAAGCCAAAGATTTAAGTAACGCTAAATTAATTAAAGCATACCTATTAGCGCCTATATCAATTAACACTAATACCTTATAAGAAATACTATTCTTTAAAAGTAGGATCTATTTTATTATTGAATTACTATTAAAGAGGTTTCTTAAATCGAGGTATTATTGTAGAGACCTGAGATGGATAGGTCTCGTGACATATATCACATGATCGACGCAGGACGGTGGGAGGATAAAAGGGCCATCTTCTGTACATAGAGACAACGCGTGTCGCTATAGTACTGAATATACCCCATACTTAGGACTTGTTCCTAACATCTTATTTAAGAGAGCCCGCTTGTGGTGCTTCCTCCTCTTGTTTTTGGGTCTTCCCTTAGGCCTATTCTTGTGTTGTCTCCCCTTAGTTTTATATTATATATTATAAAGTATGCCTAAGAAGGAGGCTTTACTTAAGCAAAGGCGTTTCCCTTAGGAGTCGAAGGAGGAAGGGAAGCGCTACTATTATCTTATTCGGCCTTAGGATCCTCCTCTTCGTCGCTACTCTATCCTTAGCCATTATTATACTCTAGCTCGTTAATACAAGAGCTATAATACCTAAGAGTAATAGAAGGGGATTTCGGCCGCTTATCAAATTGATTTTTTCAATTAGCTATAGAAGAGGGAGTACTAAGGGTATTAGTCTAGCGCAAAGGAAACGAGGGAGATCTAGACTTAGCGAAACCAAGGGCAGGGGTACTATACTAGGGTCGATTCGGATACGATTTAGAAAAGTTTCTTAGCAAGGGGTTTGATTTATTATTATCTCCTTATTAGGCAAGCTTACTAAGATTAGGCTTAGCCTTAGCGCCCGATTTATCTCTATATTGTATCTAACTATATAGTATCCTCTCGGTGCGCTATCCGGCGTCTTCTTATTAGATAGTAGTAACCCACTTGTCTAACGTCCTAATCTTATACTACTTCTATATAAGGGGGGTTCGAAGGCATTTCGGGATTTTCTCTCTAAGGGCGCTGCAAAGTCGACCGTTATTATCAATCTCTACTATAGCAGCCAGTTGGAAGAACTCAAGGTAGAATTCCTAAAAAGACTTATTAGCCTCTATATAAAGGGCAGTAAACTCGATCTTAGCTTCTTTACGTTCTGCTAAGTCAGCTAAGAACTTAGCAAGTTGACTTACTAGGGTTTCGGCAGTAATTTAAGCGTTCCTATTAAGTACCTAAGGGGTCAGCTAGTTTCTAACTATACCCTTAGTCTAATCTAAAATGTAGTTAAGCCAGGCCTATTCCCTATAGAAGTAAGGGTAGTAAAGCTCTAAATTATCAAGTATATAGGCCTCCTAGTATTTAGTGCAATAGTTATAGCTATTAGACAGTTTCTAAGTAAGGTTCAGTATATTATAAATACAAAGGAGGTTTAGCTATTAAGCTAAAGGCAAACCGGTAGTATATTAGTTAAGGGAAGCAGAAGAAGGATCATCTTAATTATCGCATCGCTTACTACGCGTAGCAAAGGAAATAGAAGGAGGTAAGTCGAAGTCTATAGAGCATTAAAGGCGTATAGGTAAACTAAAGGGGTTTTATTCTAATGCTAGGGTTTTCTTAATTAACCTAAGGATGCCTTTAAAGGCACTTTAAAGGTTATCCAAATCTCTTTCTCAATCGATCAATTATTAGTATATAGAATTTAGCTTATAGTTATACCTATTACGCTCTTCTAATACAGATATAAGGCATACTTATAAGGAGTCTAATTCGGCTTATAATATAATGACTTCAAGGCCGTCGTCATCAGCTAGTAAGGAGTTAGTAGGAAAGGTACTAGGGGTGATACTAGCACCTCTTTAAAGGGAAGGAGAGCGAGGGGTCTTTAAAGACCTAGTAATAAAAGGAACTATTCTTTAAGCTTATAGCAAGAGCTTAGTATAGGTCTTCTAGTATATTATCATACTTATTAGGGTTTCAATCGACTACTAGGAATAATATAAATAGATATTATAAATACTATCTTTAGCAAAGTGAAATAGTAATTGATAATATAATAACTAAAAGTATAACCTCTACTTAGCACCGATATATATACAAATCATATAGCAATACTAATAGAACGTCTTAGTAATAACTTAAAATTAACTACTATAAAGCCTTAAAGGAGTGGAAGGTCATAATATATATATATAAAGAAAAGAGGGTCACCTACTTAAGGGGAGCCGAACTAGATGCCAACTAGGGGTAACCCGGTTTATAGCTTATACTAAGATTGCGCCAAGCCGTAGCCGAACCGGGTACAAACCAGGGTACAACCTACATATAGTAACAATCTGTCACATTATTAATTATTATTAAGATAATTAGAATAAGCTAATTCTATTAATAGATCGTATATAATCTACTCTTCCTTACGCTTCTATTAATATAACCTTATATTAGCTTAAGTATAGAGTTGCACCTTAGATAAGTTAGGACTAGATCTTTTTAAAACCGTCTAACTTATAAAAGAGATTAAACTAGGCAAAGGCTAGGCTAATAGTAGAAAGGATGCACTTAGCTTAAGAAGTAGCGAAAGGTAATATAAAATGCGCTTAAGAGAAAATGCATAAGTTTATAAATCAATATTAAAAGGAGATTGATTAGAAACCTAAAGATATAGTCTACCTTTTAATAAAAAATCTTAAGAACTACCGCCTTAGTAGGAAACTAGCCAATTAATAGGATAGTCCTTTTAAGGTTCTTAAGAAGGTAGGCAATTTATATTAGATTAAGCTGCCTATAGGTTTTATAATATATAATATCTTTGCGCTAAAGCTACTATTTAAAGATCCGCAGAACCCTTTGCCAAATTAGGAATAACCCTAGCCTACTATAGAAAAGATCGTTAAGTAAGAAGAGTATAAAGTATCTAAGATACTAAGTATACGCCTATCTTAAGGGAAACTAAAGTACTAGGTCAAATGGATTAGTTATAACCTTAATTTAAGTTAATATTATATATTAAATTTTATAAGATCCTTATATAAGATTTGCGACTTTTATTAGGCTAATCTTATAAAGCTAAGACTACCTTAAAACTTATAAGCTTAGCTAAAGGCTTAGGAAAGTAGTATAAATGATTATAGTCACTTAAAAGATAATAGGCCAGATGCAAAACGAGTTAGTAAACAAATTTAAAAATATATATAAAAACAATAATACTAGGCCTATTGCCCCCTCCCTTTATAACTCCTCCGACCCCTCTTCCTCCGCGCTTAAGGAGATAAGCTCTAACTCCATTTTAAAGCTAAAGCTCGCCTCCTATCTACGCCCCTGCTTGAAACGACCCTGACCTCCTTTTGCTACTACTAGTACCGCCCTATTAGCCGCTACGCCTAATGCGACCCTTATTACTGCAAGCCTCCTTCTCCTTATAAGAGACTCTACCACTATAGCAGTCTGCTCTACTAATGCGGTAATAGACCTTAAGAGGCCTAGTATAGTTCGGCTAGATTGCTTTAACCTTATTAGCTAAGACTTAATAAGGTCGCTATACTCTTATTAAAAAGTTAGCAATCGATTTAATACTAATTCGAGTTTAACTTATAGTAACTGTCGCCTAAATCCCCTTTAGCTAGCTTACTATAGCCTTAGTTATAGAGTAGAGCTCCGCAAGGCTAGTATACTTAAGTTAAGAGCAGCTAATCAAAGCCTTTGCGCTAGCTATTAGCAAGAGGTTAATAAAGACCTAGGCGCGCTAGACCGCCTTTTAATAAAGCATCTTGCAGTTCCTTACCGAAACCGCCTATGCGTTATTATCATTACTATCATTATCCTCCTCTTACTACTAGGCAGCCTCCTTCTGCTACTCCTTAAGGGCTGCGGATAGTATTGCAAACTCCTCACTAATATAAGAAGGAAGCTATAGATAAGTATTAGCTTAAATAGAACTTTAAAGTCGATTTAAAGTACTTATAAGGATGCACTCTACCTTTTGCTCCTAGTACTAATAGCACTTCTTACTACGCTCCGACTCGAATTCGCACTTATACGTAATATCGCATATAAGGCGCCGCATGTACTAGTAATAATAAACGCAGTAGGCTACTGCAAGGGCGCCTGATGGCAAAGGGATCGGCATTATATATATTAGACGCGATTCGACCCTAGACTAAGGCAAACTTACTTATAGTAGTTAGTAATAGTAGTAGTAATTGTTTCTACTACTATATATTAGCCCTACGCTATAGTAGTAGGAGTAGGGGACTTATGCAGTTATATATAGTTATTATACTAAGGAAGGAAGATCCTATAAAGGGAAAAACAAATTTAAATATATAACGCAACTTGCGCTAAACTAAATACAGAATAGTACCATTTGTATAATAATACGCTAAGTACGTTACTATACGAAAATCATTATAACCTACTAACGCTTATAGGCAAGCGTTCTCAAAGGGGGGAGGTAGTATAATAGCTGCACCTCTATTTAATGCAATTACTTAGGAGTACGGCGTTTTAAGGTTTCGCAATCTCGATTTGATATAGGGTTTTCTCGAATCGACCCTAAAGGTATAAAAGGATATTCTTATATAATATTATATAAATAGGCAAAGAACTTTAAGCTACTTATATATATAAGGGAGAAGGGTTCTCCTATAGGGAGGGCTCTCTAACTTCTTCGTTTCCTTCGTATTAGACCTATAGAATACGCCTTTTGCACCACTTCTTGCTCCCATACTTGATCTTGCACTTCGGCGGTTCTGTGTCGTTATAGTAAATACTATATTATCGCCTTAATACCCTTTTGCCTCTTCTTTACTAAAGATTATAGTAATATTATTATTGCCGAGCTTTGAGACTGATATAAGTCGAGTATTGCCGAATGATAGAATATACTATATATTATATAGCGTTAGTTTATTGTTAATGATATAGTCTCTATAGCTAATTGCTTTTGAGAGCGCGCCGTTTGCTATTCTAACTTACTTTAGGTTATTCTACTTCCTGATTTTAATAAAATCGTTTTATATACTAGAGAAGTGTCTTATAGCGCTAGAGTCTACTTTCTAAGAAGGCTGATCTGCCTTTAAGCTTAGAGCTATCTTAATAGCTTCTATTATTAAGGCAACTTTACGTTTTAAGGAATAAGAGTAGACAGATGAGGTTATATTGTCTTTAGCTATCTAAGCTCTGGCTTTATCTCCTCCTCTCTTCTTCGACTAGCACTCTGCTTTCTAATGGCCAGATTTGCCGCAATTATAACATTTCCCTCCTCTTTCTCCCTTTTATATTCCTCTTTATTATATTCCTCCTCTTCCTCTATTACCTCTGCCTTTGTATCTGCCTCTGCCTTTGTCTTTGCCTTTGCCGCTGTCTCTGCCGCGGCCTCCTCCTCTTGCGAGGTAGGCCTTAGCGATTAATATAGCTGTTTGCATAGCTATAAGCGCTACCTTTAGCTCTTATCTATATATTACTTTATACTCTTGAATTGCGACGATTGTCTCTTGCAAGGTTATAGGAGAGGTTTTAAGGTTAATTATAATTGAACTCTATATTCTAACTATTAGAAGACTATTAAGCAATTGCTTTTTTATCTAGGTGTTATTAGAAGGGTTGCTATAGCCTTAGAGGAGAGCTTGAATACTCTTGAGTTGTAAGACGTAGTTATTAAACGACTTAGAGTAGGGAATATACTTGGCCTTATTAAACTGTTTAATCAAGTTTATATAAGTCTTAGAGTTCTTAATAAGTTTGCTCTCTCCTACTTTAAAAGCGTTTTAAAGAGCATAAGCATCGTCGACTTTAATCTAAGTGCGATACTTTCTATTAAGGCTAAGGGTAAGGCCTTTAGCTATAGTAGCTATAGCCTCTTAGTTCTTCTTTTCCTATTTACCTTTAGATTTGGCAGATTTCGAAGGAATAGGGCCGATGGCCTATTAAAGATAGCCATTTATGGCCAAGTTTTAAATAGTAGCTGTAATGGCTGTACCTCCACTTAGTGCAATTACCTAGGAGTATGGCGTTTTAAGGTTTCGCAATCTCGATTCGATATAGGGTTATTTCGAATCGACCTTAAAGGTGCAAAAGGATATTCTTATATAATATTACGTAAATGGACAAAGAGCCTTAAGCTGCTTATATATATAAGGAAGAAGGGCTCTCCCTTAAGGAAGGCTCTTTAACTTCTTCATTTCCTTTATATTAAACCTATAGAATACGCCTTTTGTACTACTTCTTACTCCTATACTTGATCTTGCACTTTGGCGATTCTATATTATTATATTAAATAAAGAAGTTCTTCTCTATTAAGGACGGCTTTTAATAATATCTTACTCCTTTTAAAAATCGATTTGCAATTATTTCGACTTTCGATAGAGTTAAGATCCTAGAGATCTCTTAAATAAATTAAAAGCTTAAGTATAGCTTATTAATTAGTATAATTGAGAAACGCTTTCACTAGCCGGATTTTCTTAACCACTCCTTTTATAAAAGTGCTATAGGCATAAGTTAAGAGAGCATTACGCTACTAGAACCCTTTTTTTATAAAACCCCTTTTTAACTAAATCACTACCGAAACTAAAATCGGTAAAATAAATTCCCTATTAGCTAAAAGTTAGCAAACTTAAAATATACTTAGTTTATTTAAAGAACTAGCTTCTATAGGGAGTACCCTTACCCTAGCCCTTAGGGCTGGACCTTCCTTTGCCGCTAAGGGCAAGAGACTATAATACTATAGCTAAGCCAATTAAGATAAATAAGACTTTTCGAACCCAAACGTCTTATAAGGAATAGTCTTAGGTTTAAAGGAATCCTTATAATACTAAAATCAATTTAATCGATAATTGCAAAGTAAGATTAGCAAGATTGCTTAAGCTATCTTTGGCCTAAAGACTCTAGCTTATTAAAGCCAAGAGATAGCTTAGCGCATATATTAAACTATTAAGCGAGATTCTACCTACCCTTGCGAGACTTAGCCTCTTTTAGAAGTCGATATAGATATAAAATAGCTAAAAATTCAGCTAATTGAAAAGATCACCCCCTTTAATAATAGAACCTTTCTAATATATAAGTAATAGTTAGCTTTAATCTAAGACCGATTGCAAGTTAATACTAACCTATATCCGAATAAGCGAGCTCGCTAAGCCCTTATTTAAAGATCTACCATAGGATAAGCTTAAACGTACCTTAAACCCTAGTACCTCTTAAAGACTAACCCCTTTTAAAACTATTAAAAAATAGTAGAACTGCTAAGCAATTACTTTTTAATTAGCTAAGAGGTAGACCTATTTTAATCTACTTTTTATTACCTTTATATAAGAAAAGCCGATTATTCTAAAGAAACTTTCCCTTAGTTTTAAGCTTAATTCCAATCTACTATAATTTAAAGAGAGGTCTTAAGATTTAAGTAATTCTTCTTTATATAGAATAAGATTACCCTTTAGCTTAAAACTACCTACGCCTTAGCTAAGGCCTTTTAAGAGAAGGATTATACTATTATAGTTAACTAATTAAATGCCCTTAATACTAAACGCTAAAGTAATTAACTTCTTAACCCTTTAACTAAAAGTAAGGCGACCTTAGTATTATACTAAAAGATATCTAATTCGCTCCTTAATAAGACCGCTCGCAGTCCGAGCGCTAGAAGTACTACTTGAGTTTCTAAGTCACTAGCCTTAAAGCTTACTACCCCTTTTTGCTAAAATACGCCAGCTAAGGCTAGTTCTCCTACTTTACCCCTTAAGCAAGCCACCTATTAGACCTATAGTAAAACTGGTTACTATAAGACTAAATGCCCTTTTATAAGTAAGATCAATGCCTTAGAAGATATAAAGGAATCTAATCCGACTTTAGACTCAATTAAGAATAGGGTCGAAATAAAAGAAGATTAAGAAAATGAAAAGGCTTAGGAAAAGACTCCTACTTAAGCTTATAAAAGTATAACTTATTAAAGCTAGATCTTAACTCTTTAATAAAAGGGAAGCAATTCCTAACCTCTTATACTATTAGTATAAATAGACTTAAAGTATTATTATTAGCTTTAGTAGATACTAGAGCCCTTAATTACCTATTTTTAAATTATTCCCTTTTTATATATCTTTCAAAAGCGATTAGCTTTAAAATTCTTCTTCTTCCAGCCCTTATTCCTATTTATAGATTTTAAAATACTATTTGCATATAAGCTATATACTATATACGCTTTCACTTAATAATTAATAGAAGGCATATTTACAACTGCCCTTAAGTTATTCTTAACCTAGGCCAGCGCAATACTATTATTAGAGTCAAATAGATGCGCTAATTCTAACTCAAACTTAATCTAAAGGAAAACTGATTTATATAACCTTTATATTACCTCCTATCTCCCTAATTTACAAAGGAAATTATTATTCGTCTTCCCCCTTTTAAATGACTTTAGATCCGATTTGATTATTAAGTTAATATCAATTGCAAAGAATAGGAAATAGCTATAGATAAAGCTTAATAGATTAATAGAAGATAGTCTTGCATTAATTTAATAGTCTTAGCTAGGCGTAAGATCCCTTTTACTATTACTAAGCTAGCGCCCTTGCCTATAACTAAGCCGGATCTAAGGAAATAGTCTAATACAAATCGATTATAATCTAATCCTATTTGCAAATATCCTAAAGCTGCGATTCCTATTTGTAAAATTAGCACTAATGCCTTTTATTATAATATAAAGTATAAGGAGACTAAGTTCTTTTAAATTAATATTTATAAAGTAGATAGGATTTTAAAGGAAAGATATAAGCTTAAGAATCCTAATATTAAAAAGCTAATCAACAATCGACTCTTAAAATAGTACTAATCTTTAAGATAAGCCTTTTTAAAAAGGGATATAGATACCCTCCCTTCCTATTAGTACTATAATTATAAGATATAGCTAAAAGGGCCTTTGCCTAACGCCTATTTGCCTCTCTACTATCAATCTATTAAGAAGCTTAAGGTTATAAAGGAGTACTTACTTGAGAATTTAAACAAAGGCTTTATTAAGATAAGTACTAGCCCCTTTGCTTCGCTAGTACTATTTATAAAGAAGGCTAACAGTAGCCTTTGATTTTATATAGACTACCGAAAGCTAAACGCACTAACTCAGAAGGACGCTTACCTAATTCTAAGGATAGACGAGCTTTTAAGGCAAGTATCCAAAGCTAAGATTTTTATAAAACTAGATATTTAAGCTACTTTCAATCGGATATAAATAGACTTTGAATTAAAGGAGTATACTACCTTTCAAACAAAGTACAGATCCTATAAATGCAAGGTTCTCCTATTTAGCCTTTATAATAAACCTAGTACTTACTAGTAGTATATAAATGACGTTTTTTTAAATTACTTAAATGATTTTTATATAGTATATTTAAATAATATTTTAATTTACTTTAAGAATATTAAAGAGCATTAGGGTTATATTAAAAAGGTACTAAAACGACTCTTAAAGGCTGGCCTTTAAGCAGATATTAAGAAGTATAAGTTCTATATTACTTAAACTTAATATCTTAAATACGTTTTAATAATAACTAAGATCGAACTAAACCTTAAAAAGGTTGAACTATTGCGCAATTAGAAGTATTTAAAAACTATTATTAAAGTAAAGTCCTACTTAGGATTTTATAAGTTCTACTAATAATTCATTTGCAACTTTAGGCTAATTGCTAAACCCTTTTCTATTCTAACCCGACCGATAGTACCTTAGAATTGGATAGAAGAGTGCTAAATCGCTTTTAAAGAGCTTTATAAGCAGTTGCTCTCGATTTAGCGGATTTACCATTTTGACCCTAACTTACCTACGAAGCTAGAAACTGATACTTCCGATAGCATTATCGCCAAAGTACTTTCTTAGCAATACTCTAATAAGCAATAGTACCCAATTGGCTTCTATTTACATATACTCTCTAGCTATAAACCTAATTAAGAAATATATAATAAAGAACTCTTTACTATTATTAAATCCTACTATAAATAGAGACCTAAGCTTATATCACTTAAAGAGCGAGTTGATATTTACTCAAATCACTGCTCCCTTAAGTACTTTATAACTATTAAGGTTCTAACTGCGAAATAGTGCTAATAGATAGAATTTTTATCTAACTTCAATTTTTAAATTATATATACTTTTAGCAAAGATAATGTAGCAAGGAGGTTCTCTGATAGTGAACTTGATAGTAAACTAGAAGAGGGCACGAAGAAGTATGAGGTGCAAACGACGATATTAAGTGTCTTGATTCATAAGAGCTCTCTAACTACGAGCTATTTAACAAGGGCTGCCACTAAGTCATATAGCAGGTCATATGATATATCATATATATAATGTGTCATATAATAGATCATATGATAAATATATGACGGGC
Organism: Diplocarpon mali; assembly: GCA_024741835.1. NCBI lineage: Eukaryota > Fungi > Ascomycota > Leotiomycetes > Helotiales > Drepanopezizaceae > Diplocarpon > Diplocarpon mali. Next base: position 31,769 of record JAENRP010000335.1, read on the forward strand.
ATACTTGCAATACACCCCTCTAGGGAGACCTTTAAAGGTACTCGCTAGTAATACATATGATATTATAGCTTTTGTTATAATCTACAGTTTCGCATGAAAAATCAACCTATAGATATTGGAAATAGAGTAGAGTTTGTTAGCGCGAAATCCACCCCTTTAAAAAGTCAAAATCAACTCGCGGGCCCGGCCTAGGAGTAAAAAAAATCACCCCTTAATAGAAGTATAAAAAAAAAATCACCCTTATAATAGAGGTGCAAAAAAAAATCACCCCTTAATCGAGGTACAGAACCTTCATATTTAATAATTTGATAAAGGCGGCGTGGTTAGAGCTATTTAAGCTCTTAGTGAGTCTATCAGCGGCGTTGTCTTTAGTATTAGTGTACTAGAGGTCCAAATAGCCTTTCTAAAGCTCTTGCCGAATATAATAGAACTTAATATCAATATGCTTCGTTCTCTAATGATATTCGGGGTTTTCGATAAGATAAAGGGCTCCTTAATTATCGCAGATCATCTCGACTTTAGTAGCGTTATCGCTAGCGTAGCCTATTTCCTTAAGTACCTAGCGTATCTAAGAGGCCTTTTATACGAATTTGCATATAGCAATATACTCTACTTCTATAGATAAGAGAGCGATAATAGTCTATCGCTTAAAGGAGGCGGTAATTACCCTATTATTAAGGAAGAAGACGGCCCTAGAATAGGAGGCTCTACTTCCTCTATTACCTGCCTAGTCAGAATCGCAGTAGCTATACAATTTCTAAAGCTCTAAGTCAATTGTTTTACTTCCGAAGGTAGTATAATAGAATCGCGTTCCCTATAAGTATTATAAGACTCGTTTTAAAGCTACTATATATTATAGCAAAGGATTAGTAAGGAATTTGCTAAGAATGGAGCAGTAGTATAGTATATCCTAACGCATATAATGCGCAAAGTACTATAGAGAACCACAGATCTCTTAGTATAGCTTCACTTCCTATAGAGTGGCTTAGCCTTCGAATTTGACCATATGAACTTCATAGCCATTAGCAAAAGGCGTTAGTACGCTCTTACAATTAGTTATATAAAAACGTTTAAGAACCTTATTAACATAGGCATCTTAATAAAGTAAAATCGTCCTATTTTATCAATCTCTAACTATATATACTCTTAAGAAGTAGTTAGCTAAGTCGCTACCTATAATCTTAAAGAGGTTGCGAAGATCTCTTTTAAACTTATTATATATATCACCCTTCTTTACTACTATAAGGAAGTCGTTAATGTAGGTAATAATAAGAATCCGAAAGGCGCAGTTGATATATATGCAATTATTAGTATCAAGAGGTTGAAAATCGAGCTTTTACAGCTCAGACTATAGCTTTTCTTACTATAGTCGTAGAGATTGCTTTAAGCTATATAAGGCCTTAAGAAGCTTAAGATAGTAGTCTTAAGGTAAAAGAACGACCTTATCTTAAGTATATCTAAGAGGTAACTTGATATAGATATTAAAGTCAGCTTTTAAATTAAGGAAAGCTATCTCAACGTCGAACTGATCTAGCTCGAAGTTGTATAGTACTATAAGCGCAATTGCGATCTTCTAAACCGCAGATTTGCATACTCTAGCAAAAGTCTAGTTATAATCTCGACTTTATTATTATATATAGCCTTATATAACGAATCTGACCTTCTATTAGGAGATTTCCCCGTTTTAATCTCTTTTAGTTTTAAAGACAAGTCTCGATCCGAGTACTCTATCGTCTTTAGAGAGTTTTAAGCGTTTTACTACTACCTATATATTCTTATAAGCAAGGGAATTGTACTTAGAGTTGATCGCAGATCGCTATTCATTAGCGTTAGCGCAAGAGAGGGCTTATTCAACTGTTTTTAAGTCATTTAAGTAAGGAGAGTCGAGTAAGGCCATATAGAAGGCGCCTAAATAGGCTTCCTTATTATTAGAGTTATTAGCTTTGAATCCAAGAGCATAAGTTAAGCGAGTAGCTCTCTTCTCGAAAGGCTAAGGGTAAGCCTTATTCTTTAAACTAAAAGGTCTTCCTCTCTTTCTTAAAGTTAAAAGCTCAGCTTCTCCTAAATCAGAATTAACTCTTAGTCCTAGCCTAGGAGTGAAATTATCGTTATCGTAAGAGTCAGAATTAACTCGCGGTCCCGGCCTAGGAGTGAAATCACTATTATTATAAGAGTTAGAATTGACTCGCGGTCCTGGCCTAGGAGTAAAATCACCTTTTAATTGCGGCTCTATAATTAGGCCGTCTTTATTAAATTAAACGTAAGATAATCGAATAATCTTTTTACCTATTTATAATAGCATATAGATTTGATAAATACTTCTACTATTAAATCCGATAAGAGTACTTACCTCTACTCTTAAAGCGAGTTTATTACTTTAAGTTCGCTTTTCTTTTTCAATTAGCATATAGACGCAATAGCCTAGTACTTGAAGATACTTAACTAAGGGAGTATAAGGCTTATTAAGCTCGATATTATCCCAAAAGACCTTATATAGAGTCTTACTATTAAGAATATTAAAGGCAGTAAGATTAGTGATATATATTACCGAAAGAAGGAGGTAAGGCCAAAGAAAGGAGGGGATATTTTAATTAATTACAGCTATTTGCAACTTTTCCATTAGTATGCGAATTGATTATTCTAATCTGCTATCTTATTCTAGCGTATATAGAGTAGATTCTTCTAAAATTATACCAAGGTTTTCTATAAGTATTCGCATCTATATAGGAGAGTACTCCTTGCCTCTATTAGTTCTCTACCGCTTGATTATGCAATTATACTAAGTTTATAAGAGGCTAATTATCTTCTTATTTGCTTTAAAGGCATTAGATTTATTTATATAAGTCCATCCCTACTTAGCTATTATAGCTGCGCAAGTAAAGATAGAAGCGTATTTATAGCCGTTTAGGCCAATTAGCTTTAAATAAACTATATCGATATATAGCTTATCAAGTGCCTTTATAAGTCGAGGGCGAGCTGAACGTTTATTAATATATTAGAGAGGTCTGCCTTTTTCGCAAGGAGTGCAGATTCGCGTCTTCCCTGATTTTGTTTCCTTAATTTATATATTAGTAATAGCAGATTAGGTCTTTCTAACCGTTTATAGGCCAGCGTAGCCTAATCGACGGTACTAAAGCTTAATATTAAGAGGTCTATTCTCGATAGTAGCTAAGAGAGCATATTCACTTATATAACTAAAGGAGTTAGTAGAAGGCTATTCCTTATTAATATATATATTATTATCGATAGTATAAATTTCCTTTTTATTAGATAGGAATAGCTTGCTATTTCGATAGAAGCCTTTAATTTTATTAAGTTTACTACCTAAGTATAGGCAGATAGGTGATTAAGGTATATAGAGAGTATTAATTAACTTAAGAATATATACCTTTCTATTGGATTTAAGTGCATTAACTTTGCAAGTGCTAATACTAAGAGGTTAAATAGATCTATTAACTATATTTAAAGAGGGTAGATTATCTTAAGCAATATAGGAAGTAAACTTGGAAAGATCATTAGAAATATGCTTACTAGTACTTATATTATATAGCCAACGATTCTTCAATTTTGATAAGAAGCAGGAGGTAGAAGAACTGACTCCTAGTCCTGGCCCGCGAGTGGAAATTAGCCCTAGGGAGGAGTCGGAATTAACTCCTAGGGAGGAGTCGGAATTGACTCCTAGGCCCGGCTCGCGAGTGAGAATTGGCCCCAGGGTTAGTAATAGTATAGTATGCTTAAAGAGGTCATTATCTAACTCTTCGTCTTCCTTCTGAGTCTTCCTTAAAGGCTTCTTGCCTTTTAGTAATAACGATAATAATAATAAGGACTTATCGTCCTTGCCTTTAAAGTGACAGAATATATACTTCTTCCTTAAATCCTTCTCTTAAGCATTTCTTTTCGATTTGTTAATTGCAAAGCAATCTTCTACCTTATAGTATAGCTCTAGTTACTTATAATAAAGATAGGGTGAGTTAAGGAAGGAGGTAGTAGTATTCCTAAAGGTGCTCTTCTTTAAGTCTTTAAAACCTCTTTTGTTTTCTGACTTCTTATAGTCAGAGGAATGCGGCTTGCAAGCCGATTTATTACTATATAAAACGGTTCTATTCATTTTTAAACTCTATAAGGCTTAAGCTTCGTTAGTAATATCTTTAATAAGAGCTTTAAGCGTAATCTCTGATTTTCGTCCAGCTGCTATAGCTAAGCGAAGGTTAGAACGTTATTAATCTACCCAAATGGGCCATCTATTAGAATAGCTAGTAATAAATATAATAGGGTGCTAGTAAGAGGGAAGGGCAGAGTCAAGAGCTTCTAATTTAGTAATTGAAAGCCTAAAGGCGATGATATAAGCTTTAAGTGAATTGAAGTTGTCATATTTGATAGTAATATAGGTTTATATAGCATTATATTTAAGCACTATTCCAGATCCTTTATACTATTTTTAAAGAGCTTCCTATATATCTAAGGCAGATTTGTCGCCTTCTATATAAGCTAGTAGGCCTGGTTTACAATTAAGTATAATAGCAAGCTTTATCTGAGATTCCTTAGCTTCCTATTTAACCTAATTGTCCCTTTCCTTAAGTATAATAGAATAGTCCTATAAGTCAACCTTAGGTGAAGCATATATTCTAGCTTTTATATAGAAATGCATAATCAAGGCGTTTGACTTTGCAAGGTTCAAAACCTTATTCCTCTACTAGCTATAGTCCTCTGCGCCTTTAAGCTTTTAAGACTTAAGGAGGCTAAGGGCAGCTAAAGACAATAACAACATCTTATTTATATATTTATATATAGAATTATTAAAAGGAGAAGGTAGAGAAGGAAGAGGAGGAGGAGATGAACTATTAAATTCAAGTTTAAGGTACTATATATCAGTCCCTTTAAAATTAGGTAATTTAGGTAGTAGAGTACTTTTAGCAATTAAGCTGGTAATCTCAGCTATTAGTCCTAATGATTCAGCTATAGTAACGAATCTTGCGTAAGCTTAGATTATTGCGTAGTGCTCTAGAAAGGGAGTAGCTACTATTTTATTATTGAAATAACGCTTTTTTATATGTTATTAGTTAAGTAAAACTTAAAATATCGATCAGCCTTTTCATTTATAAAGGAGACTTTGATCGATGGAATTTTATATCGAATGCTATTTATAGGCATGCGGGGCTCATAACCTATAGCAAGGAGGTTCTCTAATAGTGAACTTGATAGTAAACTAAAAGAGGGTACGAAGAAGTATGAGGTGCAAACGACGATATTAAATGTCTTGATTTATAAGAGCTCTTTAACTACAAGCTATTTAACAAGGGCTGCCACTAAGTCATATGGCAGGTCATATGACATATCATATGTATAATGTATCATATGACAGATCATATGATAAATATGTAACGGGCATACTTGCAACAGATAACTAGAAGGCTAATATTCTTAGCCGCTAAAAGCAGGATATACCGGTTTATAAATAAGCGAAGCTAAATAGCCGATCTCGGGTTCTGATTTCCCTAGCCTAGTTAGACCCTTAAATTAATACTGAACTAGCCGAAAAATTTCTCGCCAAATCTGCTAAAAGCACCCTAGCCTTAATATCAATTGATACACCTGATTCAACCCTAAATCGACCTAAGGATTCCTTTAATTTGATTAAAAAGCTTTATTAAGATAATTGCAAATCCTTTTAAGAGATTTATATCAACCTTCTTAAGAACTACTCTTTAAAAGACGGATTGCTTTACTTTAAGGAGCGTCTTTGCGTATACTATAATACTCCTTTATATACTTATTTAATTTAAGAAGCTTATAACCAACCTTTAAGTGTATACCCTAGTGGCTTAAAGACCTATTAGCTTCTTGCTCCTAAGTACTATTAAGTTAGGATAGGTTCAGATTGCAAAAGATTTATTATAAACTATAGACCTTATCAATTCTCGTATTTGAAGATAATTAAATAATAAGGCCTCTTATAGCCCTTTCCTATTCCTAACTATCTTATATAGCACTTATATATAGATTTTAAGGATTTCCCTCCTAATAAGCACAGTTTTAATCGAATCCTAGTTTTTATTAACCGACTTAGTAAGAGCGCTATTATAATCCTTTATTAAAAAGATATCAACGCTTAAAGAACTGCCCGATTGTTCATTTAATAGATTTATCGATTCGGCTATACTTTAGAGATAATTACCTTAGACTAAGGCCCTTAATTCGTCTCCTTATTTTAAAGAAAGTTCTGCTATATTATTAGTATTAAGATTAAACTCTCTATAGCATACCATAAGGAGACTAATAGCCAAATAGAGATCATAAACAAGTATATTAATTTAAGGCTATAGCCTTTTATTAATTACTATTAGAATAATTAAAGTAAGCTAATTCTATTAATAGATCATGCGCAATCTACTCTCCCTTACGCTTCTATTAGTATAACCCTATACTAACTTAGGTATAGAGTTGCGCCTTAGATAAGTTAGGACTAGATCTCTTTAAAACTATCCAGCCTATAGGAGAGATTGAACTAAGCAAAGGCTAGGCTAGTAGTAGAAAGGATGCACTTAGCCTAAGAAGTAGCAAAAGGTAATATAAAACGCGCTTAAGAGAAATGTTACGACTTGCTCTGGAGCGTATAGTAGGTCGAGAATCGAACGCTGACTGTATTACCTCAAGAGATACGCTATGTAATGAAGAAGAAAAGATGAAGAAGAAGAGAGAATCTCTAGTAGAGCTCCTCCAGAATAAGTACAGGTGCTTCGCTAGCGTGCACGTGATCTAGCCACCTCGCTACCTTAGTATACACTTGACTTTGATATGTAATATAACCGTTTACATAATATGCACGTGATGCGGCTGTAATACTACCTCTCCCCCTTTGAAAAACTGCGCCTGCGCAGTTGTATCTATAGGCGTATTATCCTCTAAGTCCCTATAATCGTCAACTCTATTATTATATGACCTAAGCCAGCTTAATAGCGCCTTTAATAGCCCCTTAGCTTAAACGTTTTTTAAATGGAAATCTCGAATAGTATATAGCGCCGTTATAGCGTTAGAGCATAGGTACTATTCGAGGTCTTTATCAGCTCCTTTCTACTTAATCTAATATTTAAGCTTCTAAGCTCGAATATAAGATCTAATTATTACTTCTATCTCCTACTCCTCCTATTCTAGTAGTACTTTAATTAGGGTAGGAGGTTCCCGAACTTGTCTTAGTAGGAGGTTGGAAACGTATTTACGCAGTAAGTGCGAGTAGAAAATAGGGTAGATCGAATGGAGCGAATTAGGCAATTATAGCTTCTAGCTTTCTCTTAGCTTTTCTAGTACTTTTACTAGGCTATACTACTTATTAAAGAGCTTCTAGCTCGGCCGATTAAGCTTTTAATTTTTAATACTAATTAATATATTATCTCCTATAGTCTAATCAACTAGCCGGTAATAGAGGTCTGCAAGCTGTTTCATTTTAGCCTATTATGCTTAAAGAGATAATTGAGCGAATTAGACTACTTTTTAAGCTCTAGTAGCTATATAGAGCGCCGTTTTACGATTTACTCTCTTAGTTGCTATCTATAAAGGCTCTAGGTTAATTAAATTCCAAGAGGAGCGAGCTTTATAGCCGTTTAGCACTTGGAAAGGGGAAATTTGCCTTAGTAATTCGTAAGGCAAGGTTAATTAGGCAATATCTATTAAAGGCAAAAGACGACTCTAATTATTTTAATAGTATAAGTAGAACAGTTTAAGGCGTTGTTTTAAGTACTAGTTTATAATCTTAGTTTAGCTATCGACGTTAGGGTTATAAGCTATAGTTAGCTTAACCTTTATACTTAGTATCTAATAGAGTTCTTTTTAAAAGGCAAAGACGAATTAGGCGCCTCTATTTAATAGAATCGAGTTAGGCATACTGAAATGGCGTATCTAATAAATTAAAAACAACTCTATAAGGCCTTTTACATTAACTGTCTTATAGTATAGGATTAATATTGCCTTCTTTAACAATTGGTCTATTATCACTAGTGCAAAGTCGTAGCCGAGTTCATTAAGCAAAAGCTCTATAAAATCTATTATCAAGTATTAGTAAGCTCGTTTAGGAATTGGCAAGGGTTATAGGAAACTAAGGGTCTTATTATAATAAGCTTTTATTCTCAAATAATAATAGTTCTAAATATAAGTACTAACATCGCTGCTAAGGCTTTTCTAATAGTATTTTCTTCTTATTAGAAGTCTTGTTTTTCTGATTCTAGCGTATACGACGCAAGGTTGCTTATATATATAACGAATTAAGGCTATCCGCAGTTTAGGAGGTTAAGATAGTATAATAAGTCTACCTTAGAAGAAGAGTTTGCCTTAGCTGAGTTCGTAGTCGAGGCTATAGCTCTACGCCTTATCTTAAAGCTTTTATAGCTTAAGGGAGGTCTTATTAGCTTGAATAACCTTATTAATAATATAGTAGTTCGCTATATTATACTTAACCTTAGACATCAGGTCGGCAAGTGCCTCTATTAGTAAGATAGGCATAATCGTCACTCGTAGGCCAGGCCTAGGAGTGGAATTACCTTTAATGGCAAGTACTTTTATAGAGAGCTTATTATTAGGTAAGAGCTGCTAGTGGCATAAAGCTTATTTCCTAGCCTTAAGAGGGGTCAGCTCCTAGTCTCAATGTAAGAGTATATTAGCCAGCGTATTCATTATGCCTATTCGGTATATAATAAGGAAGTTGAAGTTAGCGAAGAACTCTGCCTAGCGAGCCTGCTAGGCTATTAAGTCCTTAGTTATTATAAAGTACTTAAGGGCTTTATAATCTATATATACATATACTGTTTTCTAGGCCTTAAGTAGCTTTGCCTTATATTAGTAGAACGATCTAAAAATCGCTAGGAGCTCCTTATTATAAATAGGGTAATTTAGCTTAGCGTTATTTATAGTCTTTAAGAAGTATTTGATTAGGTAGTAGTTTTCGTCTTCTTAAAGTTAAAAGAGTACGCTAGCGACTACTCTATCGAAGGCGTCGGTCTTAAGCCTTATCTGCTTCTAAGGGTAATAGTAGTATAAGATCAAGGTCATTTGAAGGCTTAAGCGCAAAGCTTCCTAAGCTTCCTTATAAGCGTTATTAAAGTCAAAAGGAACGTTTCCTATAAGAGCTATTAAAGGTCGGCAGATACAATTATAGCCTTTAATAAACCTTTAGTAGAAGTTATAGAACCCTAAGAAGCTTTATACGCTGCGTATATTCTTAGCGTATTTCTACTCCTAAATAACTAAGACCTTATTAAGGTCTACCTCAATTCTATAAACTCTGATAATAAACCCTAGGAACTTAGTCTTAGTAACTTCGAACTCGCTTTTCTTAATATCTACTTAAAGGCTATAGCGTTAAAGAATTCCTAAGATCTTCTTAATATAAATCTTATAGTTAAAGGAGTTTTCTAAATAGATTAGAATATTATTTAAGTAAGTAGAGTAGAAATCGTTAAGGTAGTTTAAAAGAATATTATTAATAAACTGCTAAAAGGTAGCAGGCCTATTTATTAGCCTAAATAGCAAAACCTTATATTTATAAGTCTTATAATGTATGCAAAAGGTAGTTAGGTCTTTAGCGTTAGCTAATATGCAGATACAGTAAAAGGCTTATTATATATCGATTTTTATAAAAATACAAGCTTTCAATATATGTACTATTATCTTATTAATAAAGGGAATCAGGTAGGGGTCTTTCTTTATTAAGGCGTTTAGTTTCTAATAGTCGATGTATAGATATAAGGAGCCATTAGCTTTCCTAACAAAGAGGATTAGAGCTACCTAAGGGGAACTCGAAGCTTTGATAAATCCTTTATATAAGTTCTTAAGAATATAGCTCTTAACCTCTAAGAGCTATTCGTCAGTAAGGCGATAGAGGGGTTCGATTATCAAGTTATTCTCGCCTATTAGCTTAATTTTATAATCTACCCTTAGCTTAGGTTTTAGCAGCTGATCAGAGGCCTAGCGATTGAAGACATTCTTAAACTCAGCGTACTAAAGCAGGAGCTTCTAGTCTATTAGCTTATCGTTGCTCTTATACTTAGCTTGCAGCGCCGAACTAAGGCCAAGGGAGCTAATTTCAGCCTACTTAACTAATTCTTAGCAATTGATTTCTTAGCGATTGATTTCTTAGTTTAGATTGTAAATAGAGCTTACGAATATAAATTCTTTAAGCGCTAGTTCTTAAGTTTATATAGATTATCTTACCTTAGTTATAAAGTAGTAGTAAAGGGCGCCGATTGCTAAAGCTAAGATTAGGCTAATCTAGTAAGCTATCTTCGGCAAAGCGTTTCTCTTTATTAAGAGAGGGGGCAAGGAGTCTAGTACTCTTAGCAAGGCCTTCTTTATATAGTTCAGATCTCTTTTTAAGTCTTTAAAAAAACTGCTATCCTTAGGTTTGCAAAAGGCCACTTGCGGGCCAGGACTAAGAGTAAGATTCGAGTTCGCAGATTTCATTTGCAAGCTAGGACCAGGAGTAGGATTCGAGGCGTTATTACTTACTAGCATCAAAAGCTAGGCTTAGGCCATTCTTAGGTCTTTATCCTTAGCATCTATTATAGCTACTTAACGATCGATATCTTACTAGGCTATTAAGGGTTTTATTAACTATAAGAGATCGATTAATACGCATTGATTAAAGTAAGGGATAATAGGCATATCCTTAAGCTAAGAGATACTGTTTTTCCCCTTTCTATAGGATTATTTAAAGTCATAGTGCTTTAGGAACTTCCTACCGATTAAAACGTCGGTTGCTCTTAAGCTTATAATTAAGAAAGGGAAGTTTATTTATCGCCTATCGATTATAAAGGTAAGTAAGACGGTAAATCGAATGGTTTCTCTCTTAAGGCTATTATAGCTAATAGGGATAATCGGTTTAAGCAGTTTAATAAACTTTACCTTAAGTCTTTAAAAGAGCTAGTAAGCTAAAGACGTCTTAATAATACCGAAAATATTAGCTCTACTATTAATATAGGTAACTATTTTAATAAATAATCCATTTTAAGCTAGTTCTATAGGAATTAAGAACTAGCGGCTGCCTATTAATAGGCGGGAATTAAAATCTAAGTCTTTTTACAAATTATAACTTATACTATAATAGGAGTCTTTACTATAGCTTAGCAGTTTCTTAATAGCAGGTCGTTTTCTATTTTAACTTTAACTATTATAAACTCGCCCTACTTCTTTAGCTTAAGGCAGTCTATTGTATAGTGACTAAGGGCTTTGCAGTTATAGTAGAGACTAGACGATAGCTTTAGGCTGATAGACCTTTCTTAATAGGCCGCTGGCAAGGGGGAACGAGTGCAAGGAGCTAAGGAAGTAGCTATAGCTATAGGTCTTTATAACTCCCTTTTTAGTATACTAAGGACGCGGTCCTTTAAAAGGGAGAATGCGATAGCAGAGGCGACTTATTAAGCATTATAGGCTTCCTCTTATTTAATATTACAGGCCTTGCAGTTTATAATAGCTAAGAACTTATTTAAAGTAGTATAATTATTATTTATTTTATACTTCTCTACTTAAAGGTCGTTTTTTAAGGCTAAGGAGACCTTTTTATAAATATTATCGAACTAGCGAGACTAATCGATCTTACTAGCTATAGTAAGGATAATAAACTTAGATTAAAACTTATTATATAATAATAAACCTATAGTTAGCCTATTATATTTAAGCTTAGCGGACTAAATATAATTATAATTAAAGAACCTTTAATCTAAGACCTTAAGGATATTAGTAGTATATATAAACTTATTAATAAAGATAGGATCTATATATTATAAGATTAGGTTTTAAGCTTTACTTATTATACACTTAAAGTAGGTAGTAATCTAATCCTCTTTTAAAGTAAAGTTACTTAAGTACTTTTAAATAAATACCTTTATAGCTATCTTCCAAGTGTTATAAGTGATTTCGCCTTAGTAGTTGCTAAAATGAGTTTAAAGGTACTTAATTTAATAAGGGTCGATGGCTAAGATTAAAGGTTAAATGATTAAAAGGTAATAGTCTAAGGGAGGTAGCAAATCGGTAGTAAGGGACTGAGTATTCTAAGGGCTAGCACTTAAGGAAGAAGGGGCAATAGTATTATTTTAAAGAGCGGCGGCTATAGCAGCGCTAATAAGGTTTGCGATTTTAGCTTATTAAGCAGCTAAGAAGAGAGGGGCCGATATAGTAAAGGTAGATATCGGTTCTTCCTTAACTTCAATTGATAGAAGGGAAGTATTTCGAAAATCTACTTATAGTTTAAGCCTAAGAGTGAAATCGGTACTAAAGGAGGTTTCTTCTTAAGTAGGCTTAGGAAGGGGAATATCTCTAGGACTAGGGTTGGCAGTAAGGCCCGTAGAAGTAGAACTGGTAGCAGTAAGGCCCGGTAGTAGAGGTGCGGTTAACCTTTCACTTCTCTTAAGTGGTATAAGATTAGAAGTCATAAGTACTAACTCTCTTTATATTATTTAATTTAGTCTAAAGGGACCTAATGCTAAATAGTGACCTATTTAAAAGGGGAAAGATTAGTATAAGCGGAGCTATATATATTCTTAAAGCCTTTTAGTAGAGTATATATTAAGGTATTATAGGTTTATAGATCTTAAGAAAGAAGGTTTTACTTTAGGATCATATTTCTTTACTAATTAGGAGTTATAATAAGGTTACCTAAGGGTATAGTGCAAATCTGGGGAAGTAGGGTCTAGGGATCTAAAGCTTATTATTCTACTAAAGTTAACCTAGTCTCTAATAGTATAGTATAACCTACTTAGGCTGACTAAGTCTCTATATATATATATAGGTATAGGTCCTTTAGTTTCGTACCCAAGTGTTTTAAAGGAAGGAGTAAAGAGCTTTAAAGAGGTAAAGAGCTTTAAGGAGTATAAGAAGAGTTATCGATAAGTATAGGTCGATAGGGAGTATAGAGAAGGTTGATGACTTATTTATAAGAAGGGTTCTTTAAAGAGTCGAGTTATATTCAAGGGAAGAAAGGAGTAGGGAGCTTTGAAGAGTAAAAGGAGAGTTATTAATAAGTATAGGTCGATATATTATAGAGTATTTATAAGGGAGGGAAAGAGTTAAGAAGAGAAAAGTTATTATACTACTTTAAGCAGCAGCCTACGCTAGCGAAGCGAGGGCATAGTGAATAATTTTTTCGAATTGAAATTAAAGGTGAAATTCCATTTGTTAAATAGAGGAAGTAAGGGGTTGAAAAAATAAGCTGATCTTATATTTAAAGGTCGTTTTTCAGCTTTCTTTAAAAACTAGATTAGTAAGATCTAAGCGCTATGTACGAGTTGCTTAAGGTAGTTTATAATAGAAGTCGAGATTAAGAGATTGAATTGCTTAAGGCAGTTTAAAATGACGATTCTAAAGGGGGTCGATATTAAGCTTCTTAGCAGAGGTTAAGTAGATCTTTTCTTATATTACAACTTACTCTAGAGCGTATAATAGGTTAAGAATCGAACGCTGACTATATTACCTTAAGAGGTACACTATATAATAAAGAAGAAAAGATAAAGAAGAAGAGAGAGTCTCTAGTAGAGCTCCTTTAGAATAAGTATAGGTGCTTCGCTAGCGTGCACGTGATCTAGCCACCTTGCTACCTTAGCGTGCACCTAACTTCGATATGTGATATAACCGTTCACGTGATATGCATGTGATACGGCCGTAATAAGAAAATGCGTAAGTCTACAAATTAATATTAAAGGGAGATTGATTAAAAATCTAAAGATATAGTCTACCTTTTAATAAAAAATCTTAAAAACTACCGCCTTAATAGGAAACTGGCCAATTAATAGAATAGTCCTTTTAAGGTTCTTAAGAAGGTAGGCAATTTATATTAAATCAAATTACCTATAGGTTTTATAATATATAATATCTTTGCGCTAGAGCTATTATTTAAAGATCTGCAGAATCCTTTACTAGGTTAGGAATAGCCTTAGCCTACTATAGAAAAGATCGCAGGGTAAGAAGAGTATAAAGTATTTAAAATACTAAGTATATACCTATTTTAAGAGAAACTAAAGTACTAGGTTAAATAGATTAATTATAACCCTAATTTAAGTTAGTATCGCGCTTTAAATTTTATAGGATCCTTATATAAGATTCGCGACTTTTATTAAGCTAACCTTATAAAGCTAGGACTACCTTAGAACTTATAAGCTTAGTGTCACGGCACGGTTGTACCATGGTCGCGACAGGAGTACGAGAACTGTCAAAGCACCTGTGACTGATACAGTAGATGCGACGTCTTATAATCATACCTTTCCTTTAGCAGGCAGAATATAAGTAGTTGGTAGAAATCGACCTTTCTAGGTCTTAGGCTGAGGAGGCATATTAAGGGAGAGGTTTCCTACTTTGTATACACTCCTTAGCTTTGAATTCTATACGATTTGGCAGCCTTGATCTCAGTGACTTTATCGACTTGTGCTTTGCTTCCGCCGTCATATAATTCAAAGCTCACACCCCCTCCGGCCTTGTAAGGCGATATAATATACCTAGCAGAGGACTAGTACCCCCTCGGAGACCCTTCTTCCGACCGACTCCTACGATACGCAGAAGCAACCTGAAGAACGGCCTCGACGTTCGGTCCCTTCCCGAACTCAAGAATCGAAAGAAGAGCTAGTGGACTCAGCTAGAACAACTGTCGACAGTCAGTAGCTCTCGGCTGACTCTAAAAAGAAATTGTAGAATCTGTGAGTTGAGGCATTTCCCGACCACAGCCCCTGGTGGGACGAAAACGTCATACAAGGACCTCTTACTCTAGGAGAATCAACCCCAAGATGACGACGCCAGCACCTCCCGAGTCGAGCAACCTCTCAATTAGAGAGGATACCCCTTAAAACCCTGCGGACGACGAATCTCCGACACCGGCCGACTCTGCCAGCGAGCCTCGACCAGCCCCCTCTCTGAAACGAACCTTATACGATACAGAAGATATATCAACTTCCTTTAAACGAGAAGCCTTGATCCGACCCATCTCTCGTGCTAACGTAGAGGCCAAGAGAGACGACTTCTTTACATTACTAGGGTTCCGAACTAAGGCGGGCAAGAGATCTGCCACGTATAAGGATCGACTAGCAGTAGAGGAACGCTTGGTGGAATACTACTACTAATATATCAAACAATAAGATTCGGTGGTTTAGAGTTTTCATAATTACATCTAAAGAATAGAGGAAGCGACCGTACCTACAACTGCGCAGCTGCGAGAAGAGCTTAGAACGACCTAGGAGACTAGCGCGTACTGGAAGAACTTAGCAGAAGAACAATGACGTACGAACTCAGTCAGCTAGCCGGCTACCCCTACTCTACAAAGCCGACCTCTCTTTGAAAATCCCTACAGAGATCCCCCTACCGCCCAGCCTAGATAGCCTGTCGAAAGGGAACCCTACTCCAATACCCCTGACTTCGGAGGACAGAGTCGAACCCCTGAACCTAGTCGCCGGGTCCGCCTAGCAAAGATCAAGGATCCAAACCCCTTCTCAGGCAAAGGAGATATCAAGGTCGAGGACTAGATCTTCGATATGTAGCAGAAGATGAAAGTTAATTATACGGAGTTCCCCGACGAATCGGTCGCCTTAGCATATGCCGCCAGTTTAACGACAGGGGACGCCCGAAGCTTAATCCGAGATCGGCTTATAGAAGGATCTGTCGGACAAATCGAGACGGCTGCGCAGCTATTCCGAATCCTACTTCGTACAGGGTGTAATAATTTGAGGTTTCCTGTCTGTGCACGCTAGATTCTTGGCAATGCTGCTTTTATTGAATTCCTTAGTATTTTGTATGGCCACCTTCTGCGTCAATCACTGCTTTATATCTATTCGGCATTTCCCTAATCAAATCTCTAATCATCTCAACTGTTATTGATTCCCAAGCTTCAAGTACTGCTGCTCGTAGTCTATTGTAAGAGCTGTGAATATTAGGGTATTTCTCCTCTATATAATCCTTTATATAATCCCATATAGTCTCAATTGGATTCAAATCAGGGGAATGAGGTGGC
>JAENRP010000336.1:0-47458 GCA_024741835.1 Diplocarpon mali
TATAAAGTAATCTTTAAAGCTAAAATCAAAGATAGACTTTATATTATCTTAAAGGTGATATTATAGAAATTGACTCTTAGGCTAGACCTATTAGTAGATTCCTTTAAAGAAAGTGCACTCTTTACCCTAATATAATTAAGCGAAAATAAGGAGAATAGATAGACTCTTAAGCTAGGATCGCAAGTGAAATTTATAAAAATGACTTTTAAGCTAAGACTATAGGTAGATTATAAGGTATCTTTAAAAGTGACTCTTAAGCTAGAATTATAATTGAATTTAATAGAAATAACTCTTAAGTTAAGACTGCAAATAGATTTTATAAATTCGCTAATAATAACTCTTAAGTTAGGATCGCAAGTGAAATTCGTAAAAATAACTCTTAAGCTAAGACTATAAGTGAAATTCGCGAATTTGTTAAAAACGACTCCTAAGCTAGAACTGTAAGTAGATCTTGCTATTTCTAGGAAATCGACTCTTAAGCTAAGACTATAAGTAGATCTTACGGTTTTATTAAAAACGAATCTTAAGCTAGGCTTATAATTAGAAAATAGCAAAATCTCAAACTACTATTACTAATCCTTTTTAGCCGCTGATAATAAAGCATCGACTAATAATAGGCTATTAAAGCTATTAAAAGCTAAAAGCCTATTAAAGTATTAGCTAATATATAAAAGATTCGCATATTTAAGGCTAAAGAAATTAAAGGGCTTATATAAGGTCTTAACCTTAAAATAGAAGATCTAAGTACTAAAGGATCGCTTAGTATACTGAATTTGTAAGCTAATAAAACTTCGAAATCAGATATAAACTAAGCTTAATCTATAAAAAGATTCGATACTAGCGCTAATATCTATTAATACTGCCAGACTATTTATAACCTTAATTAAAGGAAATAATTAGTTTTCTTAAATAGTAGATAACTCTACTTAATAGATATAGACCATTTGTACTAGGACTAAATCTAAGCTTATAGAAAAGCTAGAAACTTAAAAAGTGATAAAGGAATGCTAGACCTAATTAAAGCTAATAGCTATTAAGTCTAATAATATATTAGAGATTAAGGCAAAGCTTAATAAATAGGTAAAATAAGGAGTTTATTATAAACTAATTGTAATATATAAAGGTTCCTATTAAAATAGCATTATTAAGCAAAGCATTTAGTAAGCAGAGACTAACTATCGCATTCTATTATAAGATGCTAACCTACTATTAGAATTCTAGGACCTTATAGTTAAAGCAATTGTATACTTGCAAAATAGAATAGGTAGTAGACTAATAGTTAATAGCACTTGAATATTACTATATAAGGCATATTTTAAATAGAAACTAAGCTTAGACTATATTTATATCTTTAAAAGCGTCTGCTACTCCTATATCAGCCTAAAGTCCTAGCCTATAAGTATAAAGAGTAAGAAGCTAATAGACTAAAGTAGAGAATATATATTTATTAAATATATTAAATAAATAATAAAGCAATAGATAGTATATATGCTAGATCTAAGGCAAATAATCATATCCTTAGTAATTAAGTTTAATAAATCTTAAAATAGGAAGGAGCTATCCTTAAAGCTCTATATACCTAAAGATTCGCAAGGTATATTAGTTAATAGTAATACTATTAAGCTGAACTAATAACCCCTTTCTCTTAGCTTAGGTATATTAAGCGTACCTACTGATCGACGACCTGCTAATCACCTAAAGGCCGAATAGACTATTCCTATTATCTGCAAACTACTTAAAGTAAAAAATAACTTTAATATTATTATCCCTTTAATTAAAGCACCTATAGTAAAGGATATTCCTAAAATAGGTATAAGTAATAATAAGCCTCTACTACTAGAAAGCGATTCCTTAGATAATAAGCCTATAGAACCTATAGCTAAACCTATATCTTTAAAGAGGAATAAAGACCTAGAACCAGAAGATACCTTAGACAAATGCGAGTCTAAGCGTATCTAAGCTATAATAGCGTATAGAATCTATAAGCTTGAACTTTAATAGAGCTTTAATAAAGATAATGCGTTCTTAACTACTAAAGGGATAATGAAAATCTCCCTTTTAAAGATATATAATAAAGCTATTAACGATCTAGAGAATAGAATAGTATAGAATAAGGCAATCTAAGAGGAGATAAGTTCTCTTATTGCAAATAGTATATAGATAAAGGAACTGATGCCAAAGGACGTGAACCTAGTATTAATAAAGTGGGTCTTTATAATTAAGATATATGTAAATAGGACCTTAGAATATTATAAAGCAAGGCTTATAGCTAAGGGCTTCTCCTAATAGTGTAGAGAAGACTACTTTAATACGTTCGCGCTAATAGTTTATATAGATACCCTTTGTATATTTATAGTAATAGTAGCTGCTAAAGACCTTAAATGCAAATAGTATAATATTAAAAATGCATTTACTAAAGCAATTATAAAGGAACGGATTTTTCTCTCTTAACCTAATAGTATTCCTATATACGCTAGTCACTCTTTTTATATACTCTATAGTATCTATAGGCTTAAGCAATCAGCCTATAATTAGAACCTCTTATATAACTCTACTTTAATAGAAATAGGATTCGTTTAAAGCCTAGCTGACCTTTATCTATTTACCTATACTAAGCGTAGAATCAAGTTGCTACTATATATTAATAATATTACTATAGCTATAAAAACAATCATTTAATTAGATTAATTCTTTATAATAATTCGGAAACGTTTTAATACCAAGGATCTAAGGAGAATTTATAAGATCCTTAGCATCTGCGTTATAAGGAACCGCTCTACTTAAGAACTCTAGTTAGACTAAAAGTAATATATTAAGAAGATCCTAGACTAAATAGGACTCTTTACTTATACTCCTAACTTTAAGCCAAAGCATACTCTAATCGAAGGAAAGTATAATAAGTTAAAGCCTACTAATGAAAATAAGTAGAAAGGAGATTTAAAAAAGAATTAATAAGATATTAAAGCGATTATATATACTATAGTATATATAAGACTAGATATCGCCTTTATTATTAAGCAACTTAATCAGAACCTAAAGGATCTAACGATTTAATATAAGAATATAGTCAAGCGATTTAAAAGGTACCTTCGATTGATAATCATATAAAAGGTAAGATATAGACTAATAAAATATATAAGCGCAAAGCTTAAGGTATATACTAATTCTAACTAGGCAAATATAAAAGGTCGAAAAAGTATATCTAAAAGCGTAGCAGTACTATATAGCAGACCTATATCATAAGGAAGTAGGAAGCAGAAATCAATAGCTATTGCAAGCACTAAGGCCGAATATATATTAATATTATTAAATTGCAAGCAAGGATTATAAATCGCCTAAGTTCTAAAAGATATAGGTTTCGCTAAGTATATTAAATAAGATAAGAACTATATTAATCTTTAAGCAGATAATATAAAGGCGATTATACTTATAAAGAATCTATACTTATATAAGCAATTAAAATATATTAATATTATCTACTACTTTATTTATAAACTTATTATAAAGAATAAGTTATTAATTACCTATATCCTAACTAATCAAATAATAGCAAATGGATTTATAAAGCCATTAGAGACAATTATAAAGTTTAAAGTATTTAAAGATATACTAAGGTTATAAAAGATAGTAGGGGCTTAGTAGGCTTAAGGACGACTCCTAGGCCTGCCCTATAAGTTAGGTCATATAGTCTTATAAAGGAAAGTTTTTAAATCGACTCTTAGGCCTAAACCGCGAGTCAAGTCATATAGTCTTATAAAGGAACGCTTTTAGGAAATTTAACTCCTAGTCCTACCTTACGAGTAAGGTTAGTGATTTCAATAGAGGTTACTATTAATTGATTATTTTTAATTTAAAGAGATACTTAAAAGTTGAATTAGCGCAAAAGGATAGTTATTATTTTCCTAACTATAAGTCAATTAGAGTAAGGTCTAAATAAGGGTATTAAGATAGGTGATATAACTATCACTTTAATATATTATTATATAACCCTACTATTTAATTAATAGGATATTAATACGTATATAACTATAAGGAAGAAAGGGGTAACCTTCCTTCCTTAACTCTTACTAATATATCGACTATCGACCTCTAGAAGCCTCCTTTACCTACTGCGCCGACTCACTTAAGCTTAATAAAAGGAGTACTTCGAAATTCAAAAGGGCTCAAAGAATACTTAGAATCCGAGTTAATCTTAAAGTAATTAAGACGAGTTTAAAAAGATTCGGATAAAGGGTTAGTAAAAAGTTTAAAATTATTATTATTTTTAATATTTTCTAATATCGATATTAAAAAAGTAGGTAATAGTCTTAAGTTGTTTAAGGACGTCTTTTTATCCTCCTACTTATAAGCTAGGCCTAAGAGTAAAATTCCGGATTCTATTAAAAGTTTAATCTAAGTTTATTGAAAGATTCTAATTAAATGCTAAATAGCTAATAAGAGCATTGCGACTAATTGTAGTAAGATAAGGTTTACCTAATTAAGGACCAATTTCTAAGATAAGGTTTATATATAAGAGTCTTCTTAACCTTTAGGCCAATTCCTATTAGTTCTTAAAATAAAGGGGTCTTTAAAGACAATTCTAAGGCAAATTTTAAAGTTCTATCAAACTAAAGCAATTGAATTATCAAATCCGGATTTCTAAGGAAATTAAGAATATACTTTTAATTGGAGTTTGCACTTAATATTACTTAAGTACTCGAAACTACTACTATTTAAGATTGCTATTATAGGGTTTGCCAAACTTTTTATACTAGAAAGCTAAAAATTCCGAGAATCTTAGAGTTAAAGAGAAAAATAGGGGTTTTTCAAAGTAGAGCCGAAAAGGGAAATTCTAAAGTTATTAATAATTGCTAAACGAAAATCGATAGTTTTAAGTAATTAAGCGGTTAAGGATAAGGTTTTTTTAAAGTTAATCAAAATGCTATAAATGTTTTAAAGATGTATTTTTTAAAAGGCCAGTCTCTTATCTACGAACTAAGAGATTAATAAAGTCGTATAAGGATAGAAATCTCAAGAAATCAGTCCTTGCGTAGGTTATTAATATAAAATAGAAGAGAGACAATATAAGAATAGGCCTAAGGGAAGACCTAAAAACAAAAGGAGGAAGCACTATAAGCGGGCTCTCCTAGATAAGATATTAGGAATAAGTCCTAAGTATAAGGTATATTTAGTACTTATGGCAATACGCGCTTATCTCTATATACAGAAGAGGCCCCTTTTATCCTCCTATCGGCCCTGCCCTATCATGTGACTTTTATCACGTGATTCATCCATACCCAGGTCTCCACAATAGTCTAGGCCTCATTAACTCCTACAATATACTCTCTAGTATATGGCGCCTACGTCTCCCTTAAATGGAGTTCAGCCGCCCCGCAGTATAAAAAACGTGCGTTGTAATATAAGAGTACCTCTGACTTAGCTATATCATAGCTTTTTACCCTTTATATAGTTGTATTGTAGATTTCCTCCCTATATATAGCTTTCCTATAGGTTTCTTCCATATATATGATCTTCCTATGGGTTTCCTCCCTTTATATAGCCTTCTTTTGTCGATTTTCGCTCTAATAGGCCTATATAACCCTTGTATTTCTCGAAAGCGGGTCCTAGCAAAGCTTTTGTAAAGGAATCTGCTATATTGTTATTTCCAGGTATATAAGCTATTATCATCTTGCCTTTAGCTACTATATCGTCTCTTATATAGAAGTATCGAACGTCGATATGCTTCGATTTAGCTGAAAATTTTCGTTCTTTAGTGAGAGATCTTGCTCCTTTGTTATCGAGCTATAAATAAGGTAATCGATCGAGTTGTATATTAAGGTCAGCGAATAGCTTTAGCATCTAAGCTACCTCTCTTAAGCTATTAGAAGCTGCCATTATCTCGGCTTATTTACTACTTAAAGAAGTAGATTTTTACCTATTCGCAGCCTAGCTAATAACTCCTCTATTATACTTAATAAGCCAGCCTTAGAATGACTTCCTATCGTTCTCTATAGCCTAAGTGGTATCTATATAAGCGTCGAATTAATTTGCTTCGCCTTTTCCATATGTAATTCCATCTTCGGCGGTCTTTTATAGGTATCGCAAGAGGGGTTTTATAGCTTAGAGGTGATCTTATAAAGGGGTTGCCATATACTATGCCAATTGGCCGATAATATAAGAGATATCTAGCCTTATAAGGTTCGAGGGGTATATAACGCTTCTTATAATCTGCTAGTAAAGTAAGATATTATCAGGTTGTAGTAGCTTATTAGTATAAGCTTTATCTATACCTAATTTCCTTAATACTATACTAGCTAAGGCTGGCAGGTTGTTCCCTTTGCAATTAGCCATTCTAAATCTATTAAGAATCTTCTTAATATAGTCTATTTAGTAGATTCGTAGCGTTTTAGCCTTGCGATCTCGTTAAACTTATATTCTAATAAAGGTGCTAATTGGCCCTAGGTCTTTTCCTTTCTAAGTATTAAGAATCTTCTTTTTAAGGTAATCGCAATCTTATTATTTTCTAATAATTAGCATATTATTTATAAAGACTAATATATATGCAGTTATATTATCAGCTTGATTTTCCTATATAAATAGATTTGGATCTGCTTTAGCGCTTTATAGGCCAGCCTTCTCTATTTCATCTTTGACTAGTAGCTACCATTCTTAAGGCGCTTGTTTTAAGCTATATAATGACCTTAAAAGCTTAATATAGGCTTATTTTCTATAAAGTTAAGGGTATAATTCGTAGAATAGGTCGCATTCGTCGTTTAATAGTACTATATACACATCTTTAGCTAAGTACGCGTTTAAGAAGGCTGTATCGATATCGATTTGCTCGATTTCTAGGTCTCTTAAGGCTGCAAAGGCGAGTAGAACTTATAGAGTTATATACCTAATAACGCTAGTAAAAGTATCAAAGTAATCTACCTTATACTATTGCTCGTAGCCTTTTAGTACAATTCGAGCCTTCCTTCTTACTAATACTCCATTTACGATCTTATTTCGTAGAACTAATCTCAATTTTATTAGCTTTCTTTTAATAGGAGGTTTACCTAATATTATTTTAAAGGTTCCTACTGATTTTATAGCTTCGAATTCACTTAGTATTACTTCTCTCTATTCCTTTAGATTTTAGCTTAATATATTATATACTAATATTACCTCTACAGGAATAGTTGGTTGATTTCCTATAAAGGTCAACGCACTCTCTTAAGTATTAATCTCGCCAAATACTCGTTTTAGCTTCAGCTTCCTACTATACTATAAGGTAGGAGTCTCTATTTGCTTTAAAACGCGTTAATCAGACGCTTTAAGGATGTTTTCTATTACCCTTTAAGGTTTAGTACCTCTTACTTCAGCTTTATTGCTATAGATTTGCCTATTTTCTAACAACTCTAACGTTATAGGTCTTTTAATACTATATACTCTCTTAATTTCATATACTAGCCTCTTTATAACTCTTATAAGAGGTCTTTTAATAATATCTACTGGCCTTATAGGTCTTATTAAGCTTATAGCACCATATGCTAGCCTCTTATTCTAAGGTCTTTCCTGCAGTTATACTTCTCTTACGTTATACATTAAGTATTTATCAAATTTGACGTTAGCAGATATTAGTTCTTTTAAAGTCTCGACGTTTAATAGCTTATACGTCTTTAAGCTTATTATACTTATAAGTATCTAAGCTCCTATTATAGTTCTTAACTTGAACTTACCTAGGCCATTTCCTCTATTATTTAATAAGAATGCTCTAGACCTAAATACTCTAATTTTTAAGAGATCTTTAGTACGTTTTAAGTACGCCTCTAATAGAGTTAGGCCTTTTAGCTCTCTAAAAGGTAGAGCCTTTGTAGGCCTCCTATTCTTTAGCTTATAGGCCTATTCTATAGCGTAGTACTATATATAGCTGTTTATCTTAGCGTTATATATATAAGAATGAGCTATTTTAGTGATTTCGTATATCTAATATTCGACGACGCTATTTAAACTATACTTATAAGCAGGTAAAGGTTCTAGGGTTATACCTCCTTCTAATAGCTATAGTAAGAATCTGCCTCTAAACTCTCCTATACTATTATCAGACCTTTAGTATACTACTAAAGTGGAGTTCTCTATCTCTAATTGCTTCTTTAGGTCTTTGATTTTTAGCTATATCTTATCAGCGCTCTTATTCTTTAATAGCCTTATCCAATAGCATCTGCAGGCGTTATCTACTATTAGTAGGAAGTAGCGATACCTCCTAATTGATAGTAGTAGTATTCCTAATATATCGGCGTAGAGTCTTCTATAGATCTTATCTATTCTTATATCTATTTTCTTATTAAATTGCTCCTTTATTCTATTAGCTAAGCAGCTTTCGCAGTTTCTCTCTCCTTTAAGAGCGATTCGAGCTTCTATACTCAGGCTATAGTTGTCATCGACTAGCTTCTTTAGCTTAGTATAGTTAAGGTGACCTAGTCTCTTATAAAGGAGCTCTGAATCCGTTTTATTCGAATTTTATAGTATTATCTCTATATTAATTAGTTTTAGAGGTTATATAAGGCTAAGGTTCATAGCCTTTTCTTCTACTTTAATTACAATAGCAGTATGCGATCGAGATAAAGTAAATAATCTACTAAGCTATAGTATAGTAAATACTATATCGTCGCTTTAATACCCTTTTGCCTCTTCTTTACTAAAGATTATAGTAATATTATCGTCGCCGAGCTTTAAGACTAATATAAGTCGAGTATTGCCAAATGATAGAATATACTATATATTATATAGCGTTAGTTTATTATTAATAATATAGTCTCTATAGCCAATTGCTTCTAAGAGCGCGCTATTTGCTATTCTAACTTACTTTAAGTTATTCCACTTCCTAATTTTAATAAAATCGTTCTATATACTAGAGAAGTGTCTTATAGCGCTAGAGTCTACTTTCTAAGAAGGCTAATCTGCCTTTAAGCTTAAAGCTATCTCAATAGCTTCTATTATTAAGGCAACTTCACGTTTTAAGGAATAAGAGTAAACAGATAAGGTTGTATTATCTTTAGCCATCTGAGCTCTGGCTTTATCTCCTCTCTTCTTCGACTAGCACTCTGCTTTCCAATGGCCAGATTTACCGCAATTATAATACTTCCCTCCTCTTTCTCCCTTCTGTATTCCTCCTTATTATATTCCTCCTCTTCCTCTATTACCTCTGCCTCTATATCTGCCTCTGCCTCTATCTCTGCCTCTGCCGCGGCCTCCTCCTCCTGCGAGGTAGGCCTTAGCGATTAACGCAGCTATCTATATAGCTATAGGCACCACCTTTAGCTCTTATCTATACGTTACTTTGTACTTTTGAATTGCGACGATTATCTCTTATAAGGTTATAAGAGAGGTTTTAAGGTTAATTATAATTGAACTCTATATTCCAACTATTAAAAGACCGTTAAGCAATTGCTTTTTCATTTAAGTATCGTTAGGAGGGTTGCTATAGCCTTAAAGGAGAGCTTGAATACTCTCAAGTCGTAGGACGTAGTTATTAAACGACTTAGAGTAGGGAATATACTTAGCCTTATTGAACTGCTTAATTAAATTCATATAAGTCTTAGAGTTCTCGATAAGTTTGCTCTCTCCTTCTTTAAGAGCATTCTAAAGAGCGTAAGCGTCGTCGACCATAATTTAAGTGCGATACTTTCTATTAAGGCTAAGGGTAAGGCCTTTAGCTATAGTAGCTATAGCCTCCTAATTCTTCTTCTCCTATTTACCTTTAGATTTGGCAGATTTTAAAGGAACAGGGCCAATAGCCTATTAAAGATAGCCATTTATAGCTAAGTTTTAAATAGTAGCTAGTTCCTATTCCTAGTAGTTAGACCAATTGAGCTTGATCTTAACGTTATTATTCTTAGTAGTCTTCTCAATCATTTTTATTAAGTTAGGGTTATTAAAAAAAGGGGTGAAAAATAGGGGTAAAAAGGGGAAGAAGGTGTATATATATAAGGGTATATAAAGAGGTATTGTGTAATTGTGTTTTACTAAGAAGCAGGTTCAAGAGTTCTTTCCAATTGAAGAGGTTGATTGAGTTATTAATCGATTCTAGGAATTGCTACTATAATAGAATCGAAAGGTGTAGATTCTAGTTCTAGAGAGCTGAAGTAGTATATATACAAGGTAGGCTTACTAAGCCTTAGCCTCTGTTCCGTGCGGTAATCTCCGTACCTTATATGATTCTGTTGAGATAGGTGATACAGCTATCACTCCGATGTATTATCATGTGACCCTACTGCTTAGTCAGTAGGATATTGACACGTATATAGCTATAGGGAAGAAAGGGGTAACCTTCCTTCCTTAACTCTTACTAATATATCGACTATCGACCTTTAGAAGTTTCCTATACCTATTGCGCCGACTTACTTAAGCTTAATAGGTTATAAGCCTTAGATAGACCGATAATAGATTATTAACTTCCTTTAGAAAGCACTTGCGCTGCAACTATTAGTAGGAAGTTAAACGAGACTTATAGTAAGAGGCGAGCAATCGGCGAATAGGAGGTATAATTCCCTATTTAGCTAACCTGTATTATAAGAGGTATGATTCCTTGCTCTATAACCCTTTAGTACTGTAAGAGATGTAATTCCTTGCTTTACTATGTTTTATAGGAGGTATAATTCCCTGCGTTATAGCCTAAAAACCCTTTTCGATAAGAGGACTTCCTCCCTATTTAATACTTCTATAATACCTGCTATTTAATCATTTTAACTTTTCGATAGGAAGAGTGCCCTTAACTATTTAATTTATTTGATTTTAAACGCAATTCTATTCGAAATGGCAATAGTATCCGATTCCGATTGAAATACTAAGCCTAAAGACCTCTAACTCTCTTAAAAGAATTGGCAACGATAGTTCGACGATTTAAAGCTTTACTTTGAGAGCAAAGGCATTGAAATAGCGATTTAAAAGATACTTATTAAATATGCGAGAATAGCCTCCTATACTCCCTCTACCGATTCGTCTACTTCCACTTTAATAGCTAATATAACTGCTAAGGATTTGCCAAATATATTAAATAAGCTTAGCCTAAGAGCTTTAGTAGATAATAATCAAGAATCTTAAAGGCAGATTTTAAATATAGAAAAGGAGAAGGAGTATAGGCTGGCCTTAGCCAAATGCAAGCTTAAGATCAATAGAGGTTTAAGCGACGAAGACTGAGATTTTATTCGAGTTTATAATAACGCAAAGATAAGATAGGATACTTTAAAGGTAAAATACTCTTAGACAACTGCCCTCGATACTTAGTATCTGCTATAGTAGATCACTTTATTTTAATATAGAAAAGACAAAGATAGTAAGGATATAGATATAAATATAGACTCTGCTTAGTCTATACTATATAAAGCGAGGAGGAGAGTAAGAGCTGCAGATCCTAGGATAGCTATGACTTTTAGGGAAACTCAGCTTTTTAATTTCCTACTTAATAGCCTCCCTCTTAAGTTCGCTATTATAAAACAATCTCTTCTCGTCTAACCTAACCTTAAGATCTATAAGAAGATCGACCTCCTTCGAACTATTGAGCAAGACCTCAAAGGATACTCTAAATCAGCAAATGCTGTATTATAAGGCAACGATAAGCCTAAAAAGAGAAAGAAGCGCAGGACAAGCCCTTAAGCTTATCAGGGATACTACTTCTATAATAGTGCTTATAATATTACTAATTGTAAAGTTAGAAGGCAACTGATTAATATAGTTACTAGCTTTAATATTAAGAAGCAATCGAAGCAGAAGTCAAGAAGCAAACTGCCCTTATTCTACTAAAGGCCGCAACTACTAAGGAAAGGCAAAGGAAAAGGCTATTTAGCTAAAACTTTAGCAAATACCTCTAATAATAATAGTAGGTTATCTAAACCTAAATCCACTTCTAATGATTTAGACGATAATTATAATAAAGATGCTTACATCTTAAAAGCCGATCTTTATAAGATCTTTAAATCCGATTGGTATAATAATACTAGTTATATAGTATATATGACTGATAAATCCTACCTATTTAAAGGCCCGCTTATTAAAATAAAAAGGCGCTCTATTAAGGTTAGTAGTAGAAGGTTATATATAGACTCGATAGGTATAGTAAAGATAAATGTCGCTAGCGTTTCTTTCCTTTTGTAAAATGTTCTCCTTATACTTAGCCTAGGTATTAATCTCTTATTTAGCCGCAAGATCTATGCGGAGTTGAATTGTATAGGAGTTTTTAATAATCAATTTATATAATTTATAAATAACAATTATAAAGTGATCTTTAAGGCTAAAATCAAAGATGGACTTTATATTATCTTAAAGGTAATATTATAAAAATTGACTCTTAGGCCGGACCTACGAGTGAATTCCTTTAAGGAAAGTGCACTCTCCGCCTTAATATAATTAAGCGAGGATAAGGAGAATAGATAGACTCTTAAGCTAGGATCATAAGTGAATTTGGCAGAAATGACTCTTAGGCTAGGACTGCGAGTAGATTCTGTAAATTCGCTAATAACAACTCTTAGGCTAGGATTGCAAGTGAAATTCGCAAAAATGACTCCTAAGCTAGGACTGCGAGTGAAATTCGCGAATTCGTTAGAGACAACTCTTAAGCTAGGACCGCGAGTGGATCTTACCATTTTTAGGAAATCGACTCCTAAGCTAAGACCGCGAGTAGATCTTGCAGTTTTACTAAAAACGACTCTTAAGCCGGGCTTACAATTAGAAAATAGCAAAACCTTAAACTGCTATTACTAGTCCTTTCTAGCTGCTGATAACGAAGTATCGACTAATAATAGGCTACTAAAGCTATTAGAAGCCGAAAGCCTATTAAAGTATTAGCTAATATATAGAAGATTCGCGCATCTAAGGCTAGAGAAATTGAAGGGCTTATATAAGGTCTTGATCTTAAAACGGAAGATCTAAGTACTAAAGGATCGCCTAGTATGCTGAATTTGCAAGCTAACAAAACTTTAAAATCGGATGCGAACTAAGCTTAGTCTATAGAAAGATTCGATACTAGCGCTAATATCTATTAATACTACTAGACTATTTACGACCTTAATTAAAGGAAATAATTAGTTTTCTTAAATAGTAGATAACTCTACTTAGTAGATATAGACCATTTGCGCTAGGACTAAATCTAAGCTTATAGAAAAGCTGGAAACTTAGAAAGTAATAAAGGAACGCTAGACCTAGTTAAAGCTAATAGCTATTAGGTCTAATAACGCATTAGAGATTAGGGTAAAGCTTAACGAATAGGTAAAATAAGGAGTTTATTATAAACTAACTGTAATATATAAAGGTTCCTATTAGAATAGTATCGCTAAGCGAAGCATTTAGCAAGTAGAGACTAACTATCGCGCTCTATTATAAGATGCTGATCTGCTATTGGAATTCTAGGACCTTGCGGTTAAGGCAAACGCATACTTGCGAAATAGAATAGGTAGTGGACTAATAGTTAATAGCATCCAAATATTACTATATAAGGCATATTTCAAATAGAAATTAAGCCTGGACTATATCTGCGTCTTTAAAAGCGTCTGCTACTCTTATATTAGCCTAAAGTCCTAGCCCGCGGGTATAAAGAGTAAAAAGCTAATAGATTAAAGTAGAGAGTATATATTTATTAAGTATATTAAATAAATAATAAAGCAATAGATAGTATATACGCTAGATCTAAGGCGAGTAATCACATCCTTAATAGTTGAGTTTAACAAATCTCGAAATAGGGGAGAGCTATCCTTAAAGCTCTATATACCTAGAGATTCGCAAGGTATACCACTTGATAGTAATACTATTAAGCCGAACTAATAACCCCTTTCTCTTAGCTTAAGTATATTAAGCGCACCCGCTGATCGACGACTAGCTAGTCGTCTAAAGGCTAAATAGACTATTCCTATTGTTTGCGAACTACTTAAAGTATAGAATAACTTTAATATCATCGTCCCTTTAGTTAAAGCGCCTATAGTAAAGGATATTCCTAAAATAGGTATAAGTAACGATAAGCCTCTACTACTAGAAAGCGGTTCTTTAAATAATAAGCCTACGGAACTTATAGCCGAACCTACGTCCTTAAAAAGGAATAGAGACTTAGAACTAGAAGATACCTTAGACGAACGCGAGTCTAAGCGTATTTAAGCTATAATAGCGCATAGGATCTACGAGCTTGAACTTTAATAGAGCTTTAACGAAGATAATACGTTCTTAGCCGCTAGGAGGATAATGAAAATCTCTCTTCTAAAGACGTACGATAAAGCTATTAACGATTTAAAGAATAGAGCAGTATAGAGTGAGGCAATCTAAGAGGAGATAAGCTCTCTTACTATAAATGGCATATAGATAAAGGAACCGACGCTAAAGGACGTGAACCTAGTATTAACGAAGTAGGTCTTTATAATTAAGATATATATAGATAGAACCCTAGAGCGTTATAAGGCAAGGCTTATAGCTAGGGGCTTCTCTTAATAGTATAGAGAAGACTATTTCGATACGTTTGCGCTAATAGTTCGTATAGATACCCTTCGCATATTTATAGCAATAGTAGCTGCTAAGGACCTTGAATGCAGATAGTATAATATTAAAAATGCATTTACTAAAGCGATTATAAAGGAACGGATTTTTCTCTCTTAACCTAATAGTATTCTTATACGCGTTAGCCACTCTCTTTATATACTTTGCAGTATCTATAGGCTTAAACAATCAGCTTGTGATTAGAACCTCTTATATAGCTCTGCTCTAGTGAAAATAGGATTCGTTTAAAGCCTAGCTGACCCTTGTCTATTTACTTATACTAAGCGTAGAATCAAGTTGCTACTATATATTAACAATATTGCTATAGCTGCGAAAACAACTACTCAATTGGATTGGTTCTTTATAACGATTTGGAAACGTTTTAATACTAAGGATTTAGGGGGAATTTATAAGATCCTTAGCATCTGCGTTATAAGGAACCGCTCTACTTGAGAACTCTAGTTGGATTAAGAGTAGTATATTAAGAAGATCCTAGACTAAATAGGACTTTCCACTTATATTCCTAACTTTAAGCTAAAGCGTACTCCAATCGAAGGAAAGTATAATAAGTTAGAGCCTGCTAATGAAAATGAGTAGAAAGGAGATTTAAAGAAGTACTAATAGGATATTAGAGCAATTATATATACTATAGTATATATAAGACCAGATATTGCCTTTATCACTAAGCAACTTAGTCAGAACTTAAAGGATCCGACGATTTGATATAAGAATGCAGTTAAGCGACTTAGAAGGTACCTTTAATCGATAATTATACAAAAGGTAAGATACAGACTAACGAAATATATAAGCGCAAAGCTTAAGGTATATACCGATTCCAATTAGGCAAATATGAAAGGTTGGAAAAGTATATCTGGAAGCGTAGTAGTACTATATGGCGGACCTATATTATAGGGAAGTAGGAAGTAGAAATCAGTAGCTATCGTAAGTACTAAGGCCGAATATATATTAATATTATCAAATTACAAGCAAGGATTATAGATCGCTTAAGTTCTAAAAGATATAGGTTTCGCTAAGTATATTAGACGAGATAGGAACTGTATTAATCTTTAAGCAGATAATATAAGGGCGATTGCACTTATAAAGAATCCATACTTATATAAGCGATTGAAATATATTAATATTACCTACTACTTTATCCGCGACCTTATTACAAAGAATAAGTTATCGATCACCTATATCTTAACCGATCGAATAGTAGCAGATGGATTTACAAAGCTATTAGAGACAGTTGCAAAGTTCGAAGCATTTAAAGATATACTAGGGTTATAGAAGACAATAGGGGCTTAGCAGGCTTAAGGACGACTCCTGGGCCCGCCCTGCGAGTTAGGTCATATAGTCTTATAGAGGAAAGTTTTTAAATCAACTCCTAGGCCTAGACCGCAAGTCAAGTCATATAGTCTTATAAAGGAATATCTTTTAGGAAATTTGACTCCTAGTCCCGCCCTATAAGTAGGATTAGTGATTTTAATAGAGGTTACTATTAATTAATTATTTTTGATTTAAAGAGATACCTAAGAGTTGGATTAGCGCAAAAGGATAATTGTTATTTTCCCGACTGTAGGTCAATCGGAGTAAGGTCTAAGTAGGGGTATTGAGATAGGTGATATAGCTATTACTCTAATATATTATCATATAACCCTACTGCTTAATCAGTAGGATATTGATATATATATAGCTATAGGGAAGAAAGGGGTAACCTTCCTTCTCTAACTCTTACTAATATATCGACTATCGACCTTTAGAAGTTTCCTATACCTACTGCGCCGACTCACTTAAGCTCAATAGATTCTAACATTATATAGGATAGCCTCTAGTGACTCGGTTTAAAGGACCTAGGTAAGAGGGTTTTGCTAAAGGTTTAATAACCTCTAGCTCTTTATACTCCTATACTAATTATTTATAGAGCTGGCCTACTCCTCTTTAATTATTCGTTCTTACGTATTTGTTGCTAGATTTTCGAGTATATAAAGGGCGGGGCTATTAAACGTATCTCTAGCCTTTTTTAAATCTTAACTAGGTTTTAAAAAGGGGGTCTAAGTATTAATCCACTTGATCGAATAAAGATAAGAAAGCTTACTACGCCTCCTTACGTAGGTCATTAAACGTAGAGGTAAATATACCTTGGAAAAGGGAAAAAGGTTATTATATTAAATATAGTATAGTTATAGGTTTTATCCCCCTGCACTAGTGTCCACGTGCTTTATTCTAGCCTATTCCAGCCTAGCACTCTATAGTAGTAAAGCATTTCCCGCTTGTACAATGTAGTTTAGAATTAGTATAGCATGATAAAGTGAAAAAAGCAACCTACTAATATTATAAGCTAGGTTACCTATTTACTCTCTTGACTTGGAAATTCTTTAAGATCGAATAGCATTGATCCTATCAACTATATCAACTTCCGCCTTGCCCTTGCCGTCTCATATAATTAAGACTGCTTGCGACAACTGACCTCTCCAATTATTAATTCCAAGTGAATATTCGTAGAGTTGGTAGGTATATCAGTCAGCTTAACAAAATATGGTTAAGGAAAAAGATTGATGAAAATTGAATCAGGGACTGGATAATGAGAAGAGGTGAATGAGTATATCGCATCTCACCTCTTTGTAAGACTTAGGCATGTAGCAGAGTCTTTGGAATATACTCAGAAGGTCCAGCATTAGAAGACATTGTTTGATTCCATGGATCCATAGACCTGGAATTGCTTAATAAAGCTCAAGACTCTGGTTGGCAAAAGTGTGCTGAGCTCCAGCAATCGAGCATGACAAATAAATTCGACGTGCATATGAATAATCGAGCAGAACGCCAACATGGAGGCGGAAAGAATGCCAGCCAATCTTAGCAGTAAATGACAGAAAAAACCAAGCCTTGGCTCGTAAGTCAAGGAAGTACCAGCTTAGCGTTTCCACAGATTAGCGATTTGAAGGATAAAAATATTTTGCAGCTACTTATCTTTAGGTATCTGTATGTTAGAACCAAATGGAAGAACCCATCATCAAGTCTTTCAAGTCTGGTAGGGGAGAACTGCTAAGAGACACCCTCCATTCCTGGCCTTCTATTTCATGCATTCAATAGCTTCCTCCTGATCGGCTCTCGATTTTGCATATTCTTCATGTCCATGAAACGTGATACTACTTCCTAGGTATAGTAACGCTACTTGAGCTTCAAGGCTCTTGACCGCTTCCCCTTGCAGAAAAGTCCGCCGCTGCAGTCTACAACAGGCGAGAGAAAAACGGCCGACGACACCATTGCCCTCATCCTCGTTCTACCGACTCCAGATCGCACGGCAAATTCGACCTAGCCGCAGAGATGGACGTGGCTGTTGTCAGAGGTCGCATCGTCGCAACGCTCAGTCCAGACGCTGACCTTCGACGTAGGGCAGAGCTGGACCTGAAGACTGTAAGCACCCTCAAAGCCCAGGCAGTGACAACCATTGTTGCTAATCACTTCCCGGCAGGCTGAGGAACATGCGGGGTTTACGGATGCCCTTCTCGAGATTCTTCAAGCTGAGCAGGAAGCTTCCGTTCGCATGTCGAGTACGCAAACAGAACCCCTACATATGCCGCGGCTCCTACATACTAATGCGCGACCGCAGCGGTTGTCTACCTCAAGAACCGCGTCACTCGAGGATGGAGCCCTGCCGATTCCATGCAGAACAAACCGATCGGGGATGAAGAGAAAGAAAGATTTCGCCAACGATTGCTACCCGTCCTGGCATCTTCCCAACCACAAATCCGTCAACAGCTTGTCCCTGTCCTCCAAAAGATCCTCCATTACGATTTCCCCGAGAAATGGCCTTCTTTTGTAGATATTACAGTTCGGCTGCTTAACACAAATGATGCTGCCTCTATATTTGCTGGCTTACAGTGTCTATTGGCGATTTGTCGCGTGTACCGCTTCAAGTCAGGCGAAAACCGAGTCGATTTCGATAAAATTATTGAGCTTACGTTTGCTAGACTATTGGCTATAGGGCAAGGCTTGGTCAACGAGACGAGTGAGGAGGCGGGCGAGATGCTGCACCTTGTGTTCAAGGCATTCAAGCATGCGACTTTCGTAAGTCTTGGTGGAAAGCTCAGTAGAAGCGCTGACAAGTTTCAGTTTGAGCTTGCTGCTTCATTGAGAGAACAAGCTGTGATAGTCGGATGGTGCTCGGTTTTCTTGCAGACCGTGGCAAAAGCTGCTCCGCCCTCTGCTATGCCAGAAGACTTGACAGAGCGCGAGGCAAATCACTGGTGGAAGGCTAAGAAATGGGCATATTTCAACCTCAACCGTCTCTTCGTTCGGTAAGTCAGACTCTCGCATCCTTCTCCCTGACACTAAGTCAAATAGTTACGGCAATCCATCCTCTTTACAGAAAGGGAACGGAGAGGACTACACTGCTTTTGCCAAAAACTTTACCGCCAACTTTGCACCCGAGATTCTCAAGGGGTACCTGCAGCAGATTGAGCAGTGGGTGGCCAAAACTACATGGCTCAGTAGGCCATGTCTTTCCTACACGCTTGTTTTCTTAGACGAGTGTGTTCGTCCCAAAGAAATGTGGAACCACCTCAAGCCACATCTCGATTCCCTTGTCACACATTTTCTATTTCCTGTCATGTGCCTCACAACCGACGATATCGAAAAGTTCGAGACCGATCCAGAGGACTACCTTCATCACAAACTCAACTTTTACGAAGAAGTCTCCTCTCCAGATGTAGCCGCAACGAATTTCTTAGTCACTCTTACGAAAGCCCGAAAGAAGCACACATTTACTATCTTGACTTTTGTCAACTCGATTGTCAGCGATTACGAAGCGGCCGAGGAGAGCAAGAAAAACCACATTGCGAAGGAGGGAGCCTTGCGCATGATTGGCACCCTTTCAAGCGTTATATTGGGGAAGAAGAGTCCAATCGCCGAGCAAGTGGAATACTTCTTGGTCCGTTTCGTTTTCCCGGATTTTCGAAGCTCTCAAGGATTTCTCCGTGCGAGAGCTTGCGATACTGTTGAGAAGTTCGAACAACTTGACTTCAAAGATACCAACAACCTTCTGGTGATTTACCGCAATATATTGGAGTGCATGGCAGACCCAGATCTTCCGGTTCGCGTTGAGGCTGCGCTCGCTCTCCAACCACTCATCAGACATGATATAATTCGAACAAATATGCAAGCAAACATCCCGCAAATCATGCAGCAACTACTAAAGCTTGCTAACGAGGTTGATGTTGACTCTTTATCAAATGTTATGGAAGACTTTGTCGAAGTCTTTGCGACCGAGCTGACTCCATTCGCTGTTGCCTTGAGCGAGCAATTGCGGGATACATACTTGCGAATTGTAAGAGAACTCCTAGAAAAGAATGAAAAGCGGGACGAGGACGAGGGTTATGGGGATTATTTGGACGATAAAAGCATTACTGCACTGGGGGTCCTGCAAACGATTGGTACTCTCATCCTCACTCTGGAAAGTACGCCTGACGTTTTGCTGCACATGGAGGCAATTCTGATGCCAGTGATTAAGGTTACGTTAGAGAATAAGCTCTATGGTAAGTTGTAACTTTGACATAGGCAAAGCGCTAACTCGAGACAGATCTGTACAACGAGGTCTTCGAGATCATCGACAGTTGCACCTTCGCTGCTAAGTCAATTTCTCCAACAATGTGGCAAGCGTTCGAACTCATCCACGCCACTTTTAAAGCCGGTGCTGAGCTTTATCTTGAAGATATGCTCCCTGCTCTTGATAACTTCGTTCAGTACGGAGCTTCGCACCTCATCCAGACACCGGCGTACCTCGATGCTATGTTTGGCATGGTTCAAGATATGTTTGCGGATGAGAAGGTCGGCGGAGTTGACAGAATTTGCGCCTGCAAGCTTGCCGAAGGCATCATGTTGAGTCTCCGGGGCGCTGCTGATCAATACGTACAAGCATTCGTAGGGTTAATTGATCTTCTATGCATCGCAGGTACTGACAATTTTAGATTGGAATGGCCATGCGCACTTTGACAAATTCTGAGATCAAGGTCAAGTCGTACAAGATTCATTTGATGGAGATGATCATTAATGCCATCTACTACAATCCTGTGGGTAGCTTCCTTCCGTACTATTCTGTGTTTCCTAACATGGCAATCTAGGTCTTGGCCCTACATATTCTTGAGTCAAATGGATGGACAAATAAATTTTTCAGCCTCTGGTTCTCAAACATTGACAGTTTCACTAGAGTGCATGATAAGAAGCTGTCGATTTCTGCGATTGTTGCTTTACTCACACTCAGCGCAGACCAAGTACCTACGAGCGTACAACAAGGCTGGCCAAGGTTACTTCAGGTAAGTTTGTATTTCCGCCTTGGTTTCAATCGTTCTTAACACCTTCTGCAGGGTATTGTCCGACTTTTTCAGACTCTGCCAGCAGCTGCAAAAAGTATGTCCTGAACTATTTAACCAAGACCTTGATAATAACAACATATCAGATCGGGAAGAAGCTTTGAAGGACGACTATCCTCTGAATGGCGATGCTTACGAGAATGAAGAGGAAGATGAGTGGGCAGGTGACGACAACGCTTGGGACGATGAAAATGAAGGAGGGCACGATGAGGGCGAGGCTAAAGATGAGAGTACCGCTTACCTTGAATTCTTGAACGAAGAGGTAAGTTTGCGCGTGTCCTAGTGTCCGGATCTGACATTTACCAGGCACAGAAGTTTCAGAACCTTGATGACGTCGATTCAGATGATGAGCTCGGGGAAGAAAGTCTTCTTGAAACACCTCTTGACAAAGTAGAGCCATATCAGCTTTTCCGCGATGCCCTTTTAAGTAAGTCATGATGTCACGCAGGCAGAATGCTGACATATCGTAGAACTCCAACACGAGCAACCACAGTTCTACGAAACTCTCACAACGTCACTCAGCCCCGGCGAGCAAACCATAGTGCAAGGCGTCGTCAATCAGGCAGAACTCAACGCGCAAGCAGCAGCAGCCTCACAATTACAAGCCAGTGAGGTCTCTGTCACAAACGGGGCACCCTGAGCTCATTATCTATGGCAAGGATCTCAACCAGATTTGGAATGGTTATGAAGCATAGGTGCATGGCCGGCGTTCTTTTGCGTGGGAATACAGCGTCGTCTGGAATTATAGATATCTTGGTTTGAGAAGGGATTGAAGAGAGTGAGGCGCCGAATAATGACTCATTCTAGATTGAGATATCATACGGCATCCATAAGATAGGTAGATACTTAATAAATGGGTAAATGATACATATCAATAATCTCTATTATTCTTTCAAATTCTGCATTTTTGGTATTAGTGATTGAAAACTTGATTCTCCAAGAATGTTCCTATTGGAAAATTCAAAATCTTTGCTGCTACATAGTGCTATTGTAATTGCTTATACGTGCACCTATCGGAGAAACCTACTACGAATATGCCAAGGGTCATATTGGGGCATATGTCTAAGTCACGTGCTTGAGATGGAGGATGGGAGGCGCTTAGTAAAGATCATCTCGAGCTATAATAATAGCACCTTGGAGTTACGGCATTGAAGGTCTTTGAAGTATTATTCGAGGTAGGGGTTACTTTAGTTCTACTTAGATAAAGCATACTAGGGCACTTTTACGTAATATTATAAGAATAGGCGATAGGACCTCTATGAAACGATAGCACCTCAAAGTTGTACTTTAATATCTCAAAGTTGAAGCGTTTAAGGTTCCTAATTTCGATTAAGGTAGGGAAACCCTAATTCTAGCTTAGTAAGGTATATTAGGATATTCTTATGTAATATTATAAGAATAGGCTATAGGTTTTTAAGCTTGTGTATTTAAGGAGGAAGACTCTCCTTTATAAAGAGCTCTTTAACTTCTTCGTTTTCTTTATATTAGACTTTATTCAAAGGCAGATAGGGGGCTAGAAGCTTATAAAGGTAAAAACGTTATATTATTAAGAGTTAGCGAAAGAAGGCTACCCCTTTTTCTTTAAAGCTATATACGTCTTAATACTATACTAATTAAGCAGTATAGCTACCTAATTACCTATTAGAGTGATAGCTATATCCCTTTTTTAATACTCTTACTTAAACCTTACTTCGATTAACTTATAACCTATTATAGTAAGAATAGAAATTTTGCGCTAATCTAACTTATTATAGGTATGCTTATCATATATTTGTCATATGATTGTTACGACTTGCTCTGGAGCGTACAGAGGGGCGAGAATCGAATAACGCTGACTGTATTACCTTAAGAAGTACGCTATATAATAGAGAAGAAAAGATAAAGAGGAGAGAGTCTTTAATAGAGCTCCTTTAGAATAAGTACGGGTGCTTTACTAGCGTGCACGTGATCCAGTCACCTTGCTACCTTAGTATGCACCTGACTTCCTATAGCCTTAGTGGCATATGATATAGCTATTATATAATACGGCTGTAATACTACCTCCCCCTTTTGAAAAACTGCGCCTACGTAGTTATATCTATAGGTATATTGTTCTTAAGCTTCTTATAATTATCAATTCTATTATTATATAACCTAAGCTAGCTTAATAGCGCTTTTGATAGCCTTTTAGCTTAAGGTATTGAGCTTAAGTGAGTCGGCGCAGTAGGTAAAGGAGGCTTCTAAAGGTCGATAGTCGATATATTAATAAGAGTTAAGGAAGGAAGGTTACCCCTTTCTTTCTTATAGCTATATATATATTAATATCCTTTTAATTAAGTAGTAGGATTATATAATAATATATTAAAGTGATAGCTATATTATCTATCTTAATACCTTTACTTAAATCTTACTTCAATTGACTTATAGTTAGGAAAAATAATAACTACATTAAGATAGGTGATACAGCTATCATTCCGATGTATTATTATGTGACCCTACTGCTTAATTAGTAGGATATTAATACGTATATAGCTATAGGGAAGAAAGGGGTAACCTTCCTTCCCTAACTCTTATTAATATATCGACCATTAACCTTTAAAAGCCTCCTTTACCTATTGCGCTGACTTACTTAAGCTTAATAGGTTATAAGCCTTAGATAGACTGATAATAGATTATTAACTTCCTTTAAAAAGCACTTGCGCTATGACTATTAATAGGAAATTGAACGAGACTTATAGTAAGAGGCGAGCAATCGGCGAATAGGAGGTATAATTCCCTATTTAGCTAATCTGTATTATAAGAAGTGTGATTCCTTGCTTTATAACCCTTTAGTATTATAAGAGGTATAATTCCTTGCTTTACTGTATTTTATAAGAGGTATGATTCCTTGTATTATAGCCTAAAAACCCTTTTTAATAAGAGGACTTCCTTCCTATTTAATACTTCTATAATACCTGCTATTTAATCATTTTAACCTTTTAATAAGAGGAGTACCTTTTAATTATTTAATTTATTTGATTTTAAACGTAATTCTATTTAAAATAGCAATAGCTTCCGATTCCGATCGAAACACTAGACCTAAAGACCTCTAATTCTCTCGAAAGAACTAGTAATAATAGTTCGA
Organism: Diplocarpon mali; assembly: GCA_024741835.1. Taxonomy (NCBI): domain Eukaryota; kingdom Fungi; phylum Ascomycota; class Leotiomycetes; order Helotiales; family Drepanopezizaceae; genus Diplocarpon; species Diplocarpon mali. Next base: position 23,950 of record JAENRP010000336.1, read on the forward strand.
CGATTTAAAGCTTTACTTTAAAAGTAAAGGCATTGAAATAGCGATTTAAAAGATATTTATTAAATACGCAAGAATAGCCCCTTATACTCCTTCTACCGATTTATCTACTTCTACTTTAATAGCTAATATAACTATTAAGGATTTGCTAAATATATTAAATAAGCTTAGCCTAAGAGCTTTAGTAGATAATAATTAAGAATCCTAAAAGCAGATTTTAAATATAGAAAAGGAGAAGGAGTATAGGCTAGCCTTAGCTAAATGTAAGCTTAAGATTAATAGAGGTTTAAGCGATAAAGACTAAGATTTTATTCAAGTTTATAATAATGCAAAGATAAGATAGGATACTTTAAAGGTAAAATACTCTTAAACAACTACCTTTAATTCCTAGTATTTATTATAGTAGATCATTTTATTTTAATATAAAAAAGACAAAGATAGTAAGGATATAGATATAAATATAAACTCTACCTAATCTATATTATATAAAATAAGGAGGAGAGTAAAAGCCGCAGATCCTAGGATAGCTATGACTTTTAAGGAAACTTAGCTTTTTAATTTCCTATTTAATAGCCTCCCTCTTAAGTTTACTTTTATAAAATAATCTCTTCTTATTTAACCTAACCTTAAGATCCATAAGAAGATCGACCTCTTTTAAACTATTAAGTAAGACCTTAAAGGACGCTTTAAATCGGCAAATACTATATTATAAGGTAATAATAAGCCTAAGAAGAGGAAGGAGCGCAGGATAAGCCCTTAAGCTTATTAGGAATACTACTTTTATAATAGTACTTATAATATTACTAATTATAAAGTTAAAAGGCAACTGATCGATATAATCGCTAGCTTTAATATTAAGAAGCAATTAAAGCAGAAGTTAAAAAGCAAACTGCCCTTATCTTACTAAAGGCCGCAACTATTAAAGAAAGGCAAAGGAAAAGGCTATTTAGCTAAAACTTTAATAAATACCTTTAATAATAATAGTAGGTTATTTAAATTTAAATCCACTTTTAATAATTCAAACAATAATTATAATAAAGATACTTATATTTTAAAAGCCGATCTTTATAAGATCCTTAAATCCAATTGGTATAGTAATATTAATTATATAATATATATAACTAATAAATCCTACCTATTTAAAGACCCACTTATTAAAATAAAAAGGCGCTCTATTAAAGTTAGTAGTAAAAGGTTATATATAGATTTGATTTTTTTTTTTCCTTTTAATATGCTTTATTAGTTTTAAACTATATAGCACAGCTAGTCTACTAGCGTATCTAATTGTATATATATATTATCCTTTCTACTATAACTGCCAATATTCATTTGGGAATAGGCTCCTTAGCGAAAAATTCGCTTAAAAGAAAATAAAAACAAAAACAAACTATAACGCTTAAATAAAAGAAAGGTTTTTAAAAGAGATTAATAGGTAGTTTAAACCATTTATTAGGATTCTTTATTAGAATTGTATTGCGAATTAGGAGCTATAATAGCCCTTGTTTCTCTATCTAAGTGCTACTAATGCGTATAAATCTTAGTTTCTTTTAAGAATACTAAGAAGTGTTTAATTCCAGTTTTTATTTCAAATAGTAAGGGTAAAGATAGCTCTCTAAATCCCTTATATTCTTCTTTTATTTTTATATAAGAGTACGTCTTTGATTATAGTACTCTTTATAGGAAAGAATTAAGTGGATTAGAGTTTCTCTATTACTATAAATATAATAAGGGTTTTGAGTTATACCTATTCTTTTTAAATAAGACTTAATATACCTATAGCCTAGTTTCAATTGAAAGAAGGCGCTAGCAGTTTCTCTTAAAGTACCTATAGGTAGAAAGATCTATTTTAATATTCTAAAAGAATATCGGGTTTTATAACTTTTTAAGGAAGTAGAATCGAGGTTATTTTAAATAAATAGAGATATTTCCTACTTTTTAATTTCACTTATTTTTACACTTAAAAAGGCAAAAGAAGTATAATCAAAAGAAGGAGTAGTTTTCGTAGCTTGTTTAGCTAGTTTATTTGCTTCTTCATTTCCAATTATATCAGTATGCCTTAGTACCCACTTAATTGCAATACTAGCTCCTTAACTAATTAAAGTCTTAGAAGCAGTAATTGCAGTAATTTAGTGGTTTTATCCTAGGCTATCTAAGGGAGTTTTTAATCTTTAAATAGCCGCTTGGTTATTTGAAAAAATTGTAAAAATATCCCCTTCTTTTACTATTAAGCTTGCTTCTAAGATTGCCTTAGCTATAGCTTTAAGCTCTCTATTATAGACTAATTTTGAATTTCCAATATTTACTCTATTAGAGTATTTTAGTAATTTTGGAATAAATAGGTCTTTATATAAATATAGAGCGTAGCTATAACCAATTCCGTTCCCTCCGGCTATTTAAGAGCTATTAGTATAAATCGATAAATTATTAGTACTATAGATATTTTATAAATACTATAGGTGTTATACTACTTCTTCTTTTTTTAGTAGTTTAGATATTTCGATATTATAAGGCACTTCCTTTTCCTATAGGGTAAAATAAAAGTGCTTTATTATCTTTAATAAATCTAAATCGATTAAGAAGTATATTAATTTAATTAAGCTCTCAATTTGAGAAGAGGATTTTATATAGAAATTTTCATTTGCGATAATTTCCTCTTCTTTAATTGTTTAAATTGTTTTTTAAACTTCTATACTAATAGGGTATTTTAAGCTTAATTTTAAAGAACGGAGTGCGTAGCGTCTAGTACTATAGTTCAGCCTTATCTATAGTAGTAATAGGGCCGATTCTAGTTCTATTAGGATAAAAGGGGCTGTTTTAAAAACCCTTAATATTTTTCTATAAGCTAGATTTTGTATAGCTTATAATGGTTTTAAAATCGTCTTATTTTTATATTAAGGTTTCTACTAAAGTATAGAACCATAGTCTATAATACTAGTAACGTAGGCTAGGTATAATTAACGTATCGCGAATAAGGAGAGACCTTTTATAATAGAAGCTAATCTATTTATATAGTATAACATTTGCTTTCCCTAGGAAGTCCTAATTGCTCTATATTCTTTGAATTATAGATTCGAGTCGAAATAAATCCCTAACTACTTATTTAACTTTTTTAAAGCTAATATAGTATTATTTAAAAGTCTAATCGATAGGGGATTTCTATAGAAAAAATGAATTAATTCTGTTTTTTCAATATTAAAGCTAATTGAATATTATTCCCTTAGATTAATTAAATCTTTTACCTCTCTTTTAAGAATTTTAATATTACTCTTAAAACTTGAAGAAGAGGCTATAAGACTTAAATTATCTATATAAGACTATGGTTTAACGTTTTAGGATTTAAATAGGTCTCGAATATAGATTAAGAATAAAATCGGTGAAATAGGATTTCCTTAAGGAATACCTGTATTAATAGACTTAAATTCCTCTATTTGGTTATTAAAGGTAAGTCTAAGAGTACGGTCTTCTAAGAACGATTTAACCTATATAATAAGACTAATAGGGAGATTTAGTAAAACTAGAATCTGTAATAGTCTGTTTTTCGCAATATGATCAAATGCGCCCTTAATATTAAGGAATAGTATACTTGTTTTTAGCTTATTTGTCTTATTTAGCTCTACTTCATTTTGCAAGAGTAGAGCTGCGTTAATAGCCGATTTATATAATCTACTACCAATTTGAGAATAGTGTAGTAGAGTAGTAGTTTCGACTAAATGATTAAGACGCTAGGCTAGTATTCTTTTAGAAATTTTACTAAGATAATTAAGCAGTAATATAACTCTATATGCTTTTGGTTTTAAATAGTCTGGTTTTTTAGGCTTCTTAAGAATAAATCCAGTAGCTTATTTCTATGCTTTAAGGTAGTAGCCCTGGTTTATTAAGGACGAATAGACCTTAAAAACACTTCTAGAATAGCTAAATAAGCTTAAATAATTATTTCTTATATAATAAAATCTAGTCCTAAGGGTTTACCCTTTATCTTTAAAGTATACGCATTTTTAATCTCAATTTGCGTTAATAATGGCCAATTCCACTTATTACTCTTATTTGAATAATTAACGTCATTTTCTAACGCTTATAGATTTGGACTGTTAGAAATAGGTAGAGTTAGAAAAAGAGTACTTCTAAAGATATTACACTTTTTTTAGAAAGTCGATTCAAGCTCTTAAGTATTAGAGTCAAATAAACTAGGGATTAATTAAGAGCTCAATCCCTTAGTATATAATATAGCTTTGAATATCGACTAGGAGTCCTCTTTTTCTAAGAATTGGTTCTAATGCTTTGTTTTTGCTATTTTAATTAAATTAAAATACGTATTTCTAGCTTGTTTTAGTTCTTATTGAAAAAGAGTATACCCTAAGGATTTACTTTTATAATAGAATCGTTATATGATTTTATATAGATTTTTTAAATCCTTATTCTACTAGGGTTTACTATTTATAGATAACTTAGATTTAGGTATTACCTTATCTGTAGCTTTTGTGAATTTTATAGTAAAAGTATTTACTAGGTCTTCTAATTCTTAATTTATATTAAAATCTTTAGAATATTCGAAATCTAAGAAGACGTTTTTAATTATCCTCTTAAATTTTTCCCAATTTAAATTTTTTATATTATATTATAGAACAGTAGGGTAAGACCTAGTATTATTAGTACTAGTAGTAATAGTAAATAGAACCCCGAAGTGATTAGAACCTAGATCTGGCATAGTTTGCTAGTCTACGATTTTATTTACTATTCCTTAAGTAGCAAATGTTAAATCAATAACAAAGGGAGTTATTATATTTGATCTAAAATAAGTTCCTTCCCTTAGAGTATTTAATAGATATAAAGAGTGTTTCTCTATAATATCTAATAAAATTTGAGCATAGTGATCAGTTTCTCTAAAGGGGTCCCACTAAGGGTGATATATATTAAAGTCTCCTAAAAATATTAAATCCTTAGAAAATAACACTAGTAAATAGTCTCTTTCTAAGAATTTAATATTATTCGGCATTTCAAGGTGACTTATATTATAGACGTTGATTAATTGAATATGAAAAATGTCTATAATAATACAATTAGGATCAATTGGTAAACTAGGCGCTAGTATAGCATATATTTTATTTAAAATATAAAATAACGTTCTAGGCCTAAAGGAATTTTAATTCGAAAGGATTTGTTTAAAACTAAAGTATACAATAGATCTATATAATAAATCGTTCTCTTATATAATCCAAGGTTTTTAAATCGCAATTAACTCAATAGATAACTCTACAGCCATTTGTAAAACATGCTCTATAGTAGGCGAGCTTCTATTTATATTAATTTGTAGGCATTTATTCCCAATTATTATTAATAGTAGATAGAGCGCCGAATCGATTTATAGTAGTAGTACTACTAGTAGTACGTTTTTCTATAGATTTGTTTTTAATTGTAATAAAAACTTCATATAGCTTAGAATCAGCCGAATATATAGTTTCTTTGCAATTAGCGCATTTAATACTAATATACTTGCACTTAGTATTTACCTTATAAGTATTATAAGTATAAGCCTATCTTATATAGTTGCCTTTATATAAGGAGCATTTTAGTTCTCTTTTATAAAGAACCTTTAAATGGCCAAATCTAGCATAGGTTTTATACTAGTACATACTACTAGTATTTATATATGGTGCGGTCGGCTGGAGGGCCTTCATTAGGTCGCTTAGGAGGCTTGCAGAAGTAGGGGAAGATGATTGATTGTATTATTCTCTAATATATATATAGTAAGGAGACTTCGGAAAGAAAAGGGAGAGTCTATGACTTAGTAGAGTTATATAAAGGGTCTTTAGAATAAGTGGAGACTCCGCCTATTCTATATAATATATCCCTTAATTAGGCGATGCTCTTAGAATCGCTTAGCTATATAGATAAAATAAAGGAAAGAATAGTAATTATAAAGAAAAGAGGCTCTATCTTATATATTGCCCTTCTAAAGGTCGTTCCTTTTAGAATAAGAAGGGTCGCTATAAGCAATAAGCGCGCTTAAGAATCTTCGCGATTCTATACTAGTGCTCTATTAGGCTTCTTATAGAGTATTTCTATTGCAAAGGTCCTTTTTCCCTTTTTTTAAAAATAACCCTCCTTTATTATTTAAAAATATCGTCTTTATATTAATAATTTTTAAATATAAAAGGAACTCCTACTTATTATAGCCTTAGCCGCTTTCGCAAAGTAAGACCCTTAGAGTCCCTATACCCTGCGTTATACTAACTTTGCGCTAGGTTACTAGCGCTTTTGCAAGAGCTGCTACCTTAGCGCAGTCCTCTTAGCGCCTGCTAGGCAATAAGCCGCCGCTGCCATCGCCGCCGCCCTTGCCGCTACCGCTACCGCCGCCGCTGCTAGAGAGCCTTGCCCTTATTATGCGTTATATACCAGAGCCTATAATAGAATGTAATAATACGTATATATACTATATTATATATAAGAGTATTAGTAATCTCGATTATTAATGCTTTAATAGTACCTTTAGTACGCGTTGCGTCTATTATACTATACTAAGTAATAGCTGCTAATAGGCCAGCGGCCTTCTCCTTGCCTCTTAAGAGGCTATTATATTAGCTCGCGCCTGCGGCGCTTCTAAGGAGGAGGTGGCACTACTGCTTAATGTAATAAAGGGTGCGCTTTAGAGCTTCTATAGTATATTTGTTAAGTCTTATTAAGTTTTAAGCTGATTTTAAAAGATAGGAGCGATCGGACCTTAATGCTAAGAGGGCCTGCTATTCCTGCGAGTAATAGTACTACTGCCTCCCTTGCTCTTAGCATCCTATTCGCATTTGCTACCGGCTTATCCTTTGCCGCCTTATTTCCCTTGCTTGCCTTTGCTATTCCTATCCCTGCTACTGCTACTGCTGCTAACCCTTTTGTATCTTCCTTCGTCTCCTTAGCCCCTATTGCTGCTGCGCTTATCCTTACCTCTGCTGCCCTTGCCCTTATCGCCCTTGCTATACCTCCTGCCTTTGCCCCTGCTATTGCTAGTATATTTGCTAGCAGGCCTTTGGCTAAAGGAGTGCTAGTAGGCCTCTCTTAAGAGGAGATCTGTATAGAGCTCTTAGCTATAGCGTCTTAGCTCCTGGCCTTGGCTAAGAGAATTTAAAAGAGGGTCGCGCCTTATAATAGTAGCTTAGGAATATTACCTATTCTATATTTTTAAAAAAGGAAAAGCTTTTATAATACGCTTTATAAAAGAAAATAAATAAATATAACTATAAGAGAGTAGGAGCTTATAAGTATAAGTCTCTTAGTAATAAGTGACTACTTGCTAGCAAGTACAAGTTATTAAACGATTATTTAAAAGCTTTAGAGGTTTAATAAACAAACGAAGCTCTTAAACTTCTAGCAGTTTAAGTTCTTAATAAGCCTATCTATATATATCTCCTTAGTAGGGAGGTAGATTATTTAAAAGCTTCCTCTTTAGTACTTTTAGCGGATTTATATATTACTGATTTCGATATATTAAAGGCTTATTTTAATCTTCTTATTCTTTATAATAATTAGCCGAATCGTCTATTAGTTATTATAATATATATTCTATTTAAAGAGGAAGTCTATGCGAATCTCCTTAAAAAGGCGTTTTATAGCTATTATCTCCTTTATAGTAGATACTATACTATAGAGTTCTACTTTAGTAAAGGAGAGCGTGATAGTCGTTTAGCGATTCGCTTTTTAAATAATCAGTCCTTTAAATAGAAAGAAGACGTATCTTTAAGAGGATCTGCAGGTCTTTCGGTCATCTTTAAAAGAAGCATTTAAAGATATAACTAATTAGTATTCCTTAGCCTTAAAGCTATAAGCAATTCCTAAGAAGCGCGTACTATATAGGTATTAAAGCGTCTAGTTTATAGCTAAGAGGTACTTAAAGCTTGGATTAGTTAAGAAGAAAGATAGTTAAAAGGCTATAAATGCAATATTTAAGTATATTATAATTGCTATATAAAGAATAGAGCCTATTTTTTCTTAATACTCCTTTACCTTTTTTAAGGAAGCTTGTCTTAAGTTTTTAATAAACTCCTTCTTTAGCAGTAGAGTATTAGGCACTCTCCTTATATTAGCTTCGAATTTTTAAGCGATCTTCTTAATATAGGTATTATAAGCTAAGGAGATCCTCTTTGCCTTCCTATCTTAAATAATCCTTACTTTAAAGAACTAGGAGATATCTCCTATAATAGTAAGCTTATATGCCCTCTTTAGGTCTTTAATCAAACGAGTCGCCTAATTTAGGTTAAAGGCCTTATATAATACTTAAATATCGTTAATATAAAATGCTATAAAGACTATACGATCCTTTATTATAAAAATACAAGGCTTTTCGCTTAGTAGCTTAAGTTAAAGGCCCTTAAGCGTTTTTGCAAAGTTCCTATACTATAGTACCAGAGAGTCTTTTAGCCTATAGAGCGCGTAGTCCAGTTCTACTACTATACTAAGGCGCTTAAAGCCATCTAGTAGGAAGTATATAACTAGAGCACTTCTTAGGTCTTTAAGAGCATTGATAAACGCATTAATAATATCGAACTGCTTTACTTTTATATTAAAGTATATAGTAAGTGCTATTAGTACCTTAAAAGACCTCGCTGTAAGCGTAGCTACGTAGGTTGAGAAAATTAAAGCTTCGTCTTAGAGATCCCCTTATATAACTAGTGATAATCGGCACTTTAAAAGCTTACTAGAGCTATTAACTTTATAAGTAAAAACCTATTTTAATAGTATTAGTAAGAGCTTTAAGTAGTCCCTTTGTATAATTCTCTAGCAACTCTAAGATTCTAAATTCCTAATCTCCTAGTGCCCTTCTTCTTTAAATCATTTGCTAAAAGGGTGCTTCTTTAAGTCCTACCATCCTTTCAAAGGCTTTAGTAAAGAGCCTTAATACTATAGGCGGTTAGGAGACTGCGCTCTATCCTTTGCCTAACTATTAACTATAGCTTTAATAACTATATAAACTATTAAATAGTCCTTCCTATCCTCTTTTATTTATTCATTTGCTTAAAAGGTTAATATAAACTCTTGCATATATAAGGAGTAAGGTAAATTAATATTGCTTTAAAAGAGTATATGCTTTAAAGTAGTAGCGTACACTTTTAAAGTCTCTTATTGCTTAACGCTTAAGCGTCTTATCCTCTTTTGCTTAAAAAGAGGGAGTTCCTCCTTATACTTTTCTTTATAAGTCTCCTCCTCTATTTTTATTATTACTAAAGGTTCCTTTAAGAGTTTAAATAGCTCTATCTCCTAAGCCTATAGTCTTTAAGCTAGTATTATAACTTAAGGTATTATATTATTAAAGTTTGCTCCTTTTACTAGGTCGCTTCTTATAAGATTATTAAAGCTCCTCTTAGATCTTAATAGTAGTACCTCTAGCCTTCTACTAGAGTTTACTAAGGCTTGCCTTTATAACTAAAGACTCTATCTTAAAGCCTTTAAGCCATTTCTATTCTTATATAGAATAGCGGCTAAAGATCTGCCGATCGCCTTATAGAACTTATCTTTAAAGACTCCCTTAAAGTCGTCTACAGTTCCTTCTTTAATAGGGCCTTTATAAGAAATTATTACCCTTAAGCTCTAGTCGCCATTTGCCTTCTTAAAGACTAGCGAAGTGGCTTCTAATTCGCTTGCTTCTACCCTTGAGTTTCTAAGTAGGTCTTTTAAAGAATTTGAATTTAAGTTAAGGCCTTTTATATTATTAGTTAGAGGCTATAAAGCAGCGTCGGTCTATAATATAAGCTCTTCTTATATAGCGGCTTCTTCTGCAGCGATTGCATTCGGCTTTGCGATAAGCTCCGATTCCTTAAAAATGCCTTTGAACTTAGCGTCTTAAGCTCCCTCTCCCTCTTTAATCAATTAAAGGGTTGTCTTAAGTTCTTAGCGCAATATAGGGTTTATACGCTTAGCTTTTAGACTATAGAAGAGAGACTTATCGAATTCGATATTATAAGTTATTATTACTTACTAGAGTATAAGAACTTAGATTCTATAAACATTAGAGGTAATATATCTAATTAAGTAACCTAAGTGCCTTTATAGTTCAATTTTAAAGGTTCGGCAGTCCCTCCTTGCCTCTCTCTCTTTAATTAAAGGGTATATGCAAGCGCTATATATATAAACGCGACTCTAGTCGGGCTTTAAGCTCGCTATCATCTACTTAATAAGTAATAGCTTATAGAATCGAAAATACTACTTAAACTAACTATAAAGAGCCTTACTTAATAAGATCATCTTCTTTTTAGCAAGTAGGGAGATATTATAAAGGTATATAGTAGCCTTTATAACCTTTAGCCAAAGGCTTGCTAAAAGCCTAGCGTAGATCCTTATTTTAATAGAGCATTTAATCAACTCCCTTCCTGCTTGCTCTATACCTTTATTAGGTTGATATATATAGGTAGGAGTAAACTTTAAATCGATTCCTTCCTCTTTTACCTATCTTTAGTACTCTATAAGAGAGTCTTCCCTTAAGGAGATTACTAAAGTATTATTATCTTACCTAATCTTGCAAATAGAAAGCCTATATTAGCGTTTCACTTATGCTTTAAAGGCCTAAAGGACCTTTATAACTATATCTCTGCCCTTCGATCTTAGTAGGAACGTCTAAAGCATACTACTATACTTATCTTTAATTAAAAGAACCTATAAGCAGCTATTATATAAGTTATTTAAAAAGTTAAAGAGATCCTAGGAGATCTTAAAGAAGGGCCTTAAAGATCGGTTCTTAAAGGTAGCGCGAGAAATAACTTGCCTAGCAGACGCTACTACGCATATAAGGCATTCTAGCCTTTATATTCCCCTGATCTTCACTCCTTTAGCGCACTTAACTAGCGCTTAAAGAGCCTCTGCGCCTAAGTAGCTAGCGTAAAGGTGCTAAGTATATGCGTTATTATCCTATACCCTAATAGGTATATAATTAGACTAGAACCTATTATAAAGCATTATCTTAGCTATAAGGAATACTATTAAGGCAAAGAAGTTATATTAAAGCATATTTAAAAGATCTAAATAGTTGATAGGCTTATATTTAAAGAAAATGAGATTATAGCAACGCTCTAATTAAGCTTGCTTTATAGAATCTTTAATACTCTTAGAATGTAAAGTAAGGTCTACTCTAGAGTATTAAAAACCCTTATCTATAAGGAGCCTCTTTAAGATAATATTAGTAGTAAACTCCTCTATAATAGTAATATTGCGAAGCATCATTCTTATAAGAGAGCTATTATACTATAAAAGAAAGTCTGCTATATATCTATTATCTCTCCTAATGATTAAGAGTCTCGAAGTACTTACTTTAATATATTACTATAAGTCGCTAGAAGGCTTAAAGGTGCCTGCGATAAGTAAATCCTTTGAATTAATAATATAAGTAGCTGTGCAATTATTAAAGAGCATACTTAAGGAAAGCAGGTGGCGTTTTAGCTTAAAAAGGTAGTAGATATTAAACGATTCTTCAAAAGCGTCGAAGGCAAAGGGATCTATTACTATAAAGACTAGTGAGTTCTCCCTTTTATTACCTAAACTATCCTCCCTAAAGGCTAAAGCCTTTCCTTTGAATTTATCAATCGCTATTATTATAATATCATTCTCCTTAAGCCATACTTAAAGACCCTTGAACTGGTCTCCTGCGTTTAACGCCTTTTATATTCGTAGGACTTCCTCTCGCAAGGGGAGAACCTTTATATTTTCCTTATGCCCATTTATAGCATATAATAGTTTCTAATAGTCCTAGGGCTTCTAATAGTGATTTTTAAAGCCTTCGCAAGGGTACTTAGGCCTAATTTCCCTTCTAGAGCTTATAAAGCGATTTCAGGAGCTGCTTGCTAGAGCCTGCAAAGGGGTCTCAACATTTAAAAGAGACTCTTAAGTAGTAAAAACTGCTAGCCTTTTATTATTAATCGCTCTATTGGATTTAATGCTTACTAAGGCGCGGCTTAGCTACATTAGGTTATACTTATATAAGGTTCCTATCTGCTTATTAGTAATTATTTCCTCCTTTAAGTAGGTCGCCTAACTAAGATTAATTTTCACTATAATTAAGTCTAAAAAGTCAATAACTCCTAATCTCCCTTTAATCTTAGGGAGATTGTATTATTCTATTAGATAGTATGCCTCCTACTACTCCTAGATCTACTATTAAGTGTTGGTTCTCTTAGTCTTGCCTTAGCGTAGTATATCGTAGTACTAAAGCCTTATCTAAGATTAAATAGCTTTATTAAAAGGCGCAATATTACGCTTTAAAATAGATACTAGGCCTTAGAGTAAGAGTTGCTAATTCACTAAATTAGCATATAGGTTGTTAGTAGTAGTTCCACTTATAGGAGTATCTCTATTAGGTATTAAGGAAGAGAGCTTCTCAGCTTAGATTTATACTTAAGCTATCGCAAAAGCTAAGAGCATTCTATCGATAGTCTTAAAGACCTATTCTAAAAGTAGTTTATAATATTTGCATTAAGTCTTCTAAGTTTCTTTGCGCATATAGTACTCCTTTATTAGGATTTTATATTTATCTTTAATATCCTTATAAGAGGCCTATAAAGGAGGAGCTTTTAATAGATCTCCTAAGGGAAAGCGGGCGTAAATCTATTCGGATAGAGTCGCTATATACTTTTCATACAACCTCGCGTATACTATATAAAGGTTAGCCGTTTCCAATTCCTTAAGCTCTTATATAAAGGGAGCTTAAGGCTCAGTCTCTATAATTGACTTAAATAGGAGTCTCAGATTAGCAAAAATGGTAATATTATAGAGCTTAGCAAAGAATATATATTTACTAAACCACTTTACTTAAGAGGCAGAAGTATTAAAGCAAGGCTTAGAGATACTTAAAGAGTTAGATATATTAAATAGAGTCTAGTGAAAAAATTAAGTATATAAATAGAGTTTGCAAATAAGGTTCGATCGGAAAATAGAGATTTATTAATTAAAAATAAAGGTCCTTTAAGTTATTATAAATACTCGAAAAGTCGGTCAAGAGCTCAAAGGGCCCTTTAGCCGGTTGTATATAAAGAGAAAGCATATTAAAGTGCTTATAGGGCTTATAACTGTAGTGCGGTCAGCTGGAGGGCCTTTATTAGGTCGCTTAAGAGGCTTATAGAAGTAAGGGAAGATGATTGATTATATTATTCTTTAGTATATATATAGTAAGGAGACTTCGGAAAGAAAAGGGAGAGTCTATAACTTAGCAAAGTCATATGGAGGGTCTCCAGAATAAGTGGAGACTCCGCCCATTCTGCACAACATTATATATTTAACAACTTTCACTAAAGCACTACTAATATATAGTCTTTTATTTATAGCTCGCTTAGCCTGATTTTCATCTAAGAAAGAGATAATAATTATACTACTCCTATATAAACCAGAGTTACATTTCTCTCTTAAAGTAGCCTAATAGGATTTTCCTATTAGGGTAAAACCCTTATTAAAGGTTTTAATCTCTTTTAAGACTAGCTCTAAGTCTAAGCTACGCTTTATATTAAAATCCGCAAACGGAATACTGTAAATAGCTACTTTATACTATAGCTCTCCCTTTTTAAGGCTAATTAATTAAGGAAGCACCCTTCTAATAATAGCCTTATTTAAAATCAAAAAATCAATGCTAAACGTAGGAATAGTAGTTAAAATAATATTTCTATATAAAGACAAGGACGCAGTAGCAATTAATAAATCACTAAAACCGTTCTTTTTAAAAGCAGCATTAATTCGATTATATAAAGCAATTAACGAAAAAGAAGTAGTCGAAGCTAAAGGGGACTATAAGAGGGTGCATCTCTTAGAAAGGACTGGCTTACCGTTTCCCTTTGGCTTATTAGGCCCCGAATTCGCAGTAGGGTTCCTAAGGCTACCTGCAGCCCTAGCCCTATTCCTATTAGCGCCACCTATACTAGTACTACTAGTAGTAGCGCTAGTACTATAATTTGCAGTAGTAGCTATAGTAGCTACTACTACTAACTTGATTGCTTAAGCATACGTTTTTAGCATTTGCTCAATTTTCCATATTACTCTCTTTAAATTAGCTACTTATATAGCTAGAATCGTAGAAGTGTTTTTAATACAATTATACTCTATATACTCTTTAAAAACCTTAAGTAAATTAAGTAGTTTCGTCTATTTTTCCTAAGAATTAGTCGCTAAGTATACTTTAATAAAGAGGTCTCTTACTTAAAGTATAAGCTTAATTGATTCGTTAATACTAATACTACTAGCGTCATTTTAAAAGGAGAAGTCGATTCTAAGGGTTTTATTAGCTCTTTAATCGATTAAAGACAGTAGTCCCCTTTTAGCATTATTAACAATTTGGCTTAAATTAGCCAAAGGAGCCGTATTCTACATTCAGCTAGCGTTAGTTTAAATAGGAGTAAGATTAAAGAGGTTAATACTCGAATCTCTACCTCTTATAATAAGGTTATCCCTAAGGGTTAATTCGACTTTAGAAATCGAATCAGAGCCTCTAATAGGGCTAGGTATCTCTCTCTCCTTTATAAGGAAGTCGGAGTCGTAATAGGGGACGCCCGCAGGGTCGCTTAAGGGCTTTATACCACCTACTTTACTATTATAGTGGTAATAAGCCACTGCAGCTTATAGGGGCAAAAGGGCAAGGTGTTTAAGGTATTCTGCAAAGAATGGAAGGTAGTAGGCGTCGTTTGCTAAGGGGTGAAAAATCCCGATTTAAAGAGATATTTTTGTTCGAAATAAAGCTGTAATGTAGAGTGAATTTTGAAAAGTTCTATACCCTTTATAAACGCTAATATGCGCAGTACTATAGATTAGTAATAATAGGCCTTAATAATAAAGATATATCGTTTAATATCTATAAATTTTATACCGCTCTTAACCTAAGATTGTTCCTATTGCACTTAGGAAATTATGCAATTATAGCTATTAGTAATAGAATAGCAAGCTAGGTTAAGAAAGATATATCGTTAGGGTTTTCAAAGTTTAAAGTAGTACCTAAAGCCTTTAAATTATTCTATAATATCGCCTAGACGCCCAATTAGTATAATACTATACTAACCCTTAACAACTTAATAGCTCTCTATAGCAAAGGTTTTTTAAAAATGCCTAAGCTATTTAATTGCGTATTCTTAAGCTCTATACATACGTATAGTTATAGTAATTATACAAAGACTTCATTTTTAACGCTAGTATAAGAAGAGCTAGAGATGTATAGATATTATTTCCAGACCTTAGATAAGAAATCTTCCTCCCCTTCTGCATTCTTTTATAATATAACTTATAGCTTAATATAATAGACTCTAAGAATGCACTATAGGCTATATCTTAGTGTACTATAGACTTGTTATAATTCTTTATATAAGCTAATAGCGTACCTTAAGCCTATACAGTTTATTAGGATTGACCACTACTTAAAGATTGTATGACGGATTGTCACTATGTGTGGGTTGTGCCCCGGTTGGTACCCGGTTCGGCTACGCCTCGGCGCGTGACCCGCTTTCCTTTATATATATATACTTCGCTCTTCCACTCCTTTTAAGCTTTGTAATTGTTGATTCTAAGTCATTACTAAGACGTTCTATTAGCATTGCTATATGACTTATATATATACTAGTACTAAGTAGAGGTTATACTCTTAGTTGTTATATTATTAATAACTCTTTTGCTTTGCTAAAGATAGCATTATAATATCTATTTAATTTATCCCTAGTAGTCGACCGAAACCCTAATAAGTATGATAATATACTAGAAGGCCTATACTAAGCTCCTGCTATAAGCTTAAAGAATAGCTCCCTCTATCACTAGGTCTTTAAAGACCCCTTGCTCTCCCCCTTAAGGAGGTGCTAGTATTACCCCTGGTACTTATCCTGCTAACTCCCTACCGGCTAATAATAACGGCCTTAAAGTCATTATATTATAAGCCGAATTAGACTCCTTATAAGTACGCCTTACGTCTATAGCAGATAAGCGCAATAAGTATAGTTGTAAGCTAAGTTTTATATATTAACAATTGATCGATTAGAAAAGGGATTTAGATAACCTTTAAAACGCCTTTAAAGGCATCCTTAGGTCAATTAAGAAAACCCTAGCACTAGAATGATACTCCTCCAGTTTACCTACGTGCCCTTAATGCTTTATAGACTTCGACTTACCTCCTTCTGCTTCCTTTACTGCGCGTAATAAGCGATGCAATAATTAAGACGATCCTTCTTTTACTTCCTTTAACTAATATACTACTAGTTTACCTCTAGCTTAGCAGCTAAACCTCCCTTGCATTTATAATATACTAAACCTTATTTAAAAACTGTTTAATAGCTGTAATTACTATACCAAATATTAAGAGGCCTATATACTTGACAATTTGAAGCTTTACTACCCCTACTTTTAAAAGGAGCGGGCCTAGCTTAACTACGTTTTAAATTAGATTAAAGGTATAGCTAGGGACTGGCTGACCCCTTAGGTACTTAATAAGGACGCCTGCATTACCGCCGAAACCCTAATAAGTCAACTTGCTAAGTTTTTAGCTAACTTAGCAGAATGCGAAGAAGCCGAGATCGAGTTTACTACCCTTTATATAAAGGCTAATAAGTCATTTTAGGAGTTCTACCTTAAGTTCTCCCGATTAGCCGTTATAGCAAAGATCGACGATAATAGTCGACTTTATAGCGCCCTTAAGGAGAAGATCCCAAAACGCCTCTATACCCCTCTTATATAAAAGTAGTATAAGACTAGGATATTGGACAAGTGGGTTACTACTATCTAATAAGAAGACGCTAGATAGTATATTAAGAGGATGCTATATAATTAGATATAATACAGAGAGAGATCAGGCACTAAAGCCAAAGCTAATTCTAGTAAAAATGCGTAATAAGGAAACGCTAATAAATTAAATCCCTTATTTAGAAGCCGATCCGAATCCTATCCGAATGGACCTTAGTATAGCACTCCTAGCCTCGGTTTCGCTAAATCCGGAACCCCCTCTTTTCTTCTGCGTTAGACCGATACCTTTAGCGCTCTCTCTCCTTTAGCTAATCGAAAAAATCAGTTTGACAAGCGGCCGAAATCCCCTTCTATTACCTTTAGGTATTATAGCTCTTGCGTTAATAAGCTAAAGAATAATAATAACTAAGATTAGGAAAGTAGCGAAAAGGAGGACCCTAAGGCTAAATAAGATAATAGTAGCGCTCTCCTTCCCTTTCTGACTCTAAGGGGAAACGCCCTCGCTTAAGTAAAGCCTCCTTCTTAAGCGTTCTTCGAGATATACAGTACCTTGACTTAAGAAACCTCCTTAATAGTAATTAAATAATAAAACGGATCCTACTCTTAAAGAATAGTATTTCTTATAAGGTATTAGTATTAATCGATATAAGCGCTAATAGGTATACTTTAATTAATTTAGCGTTACTCAAATCTTTATCTTTTTTTCTTAAACCTCTAATTCGAATACTCCTTATACCCTTCCTAGTTAATGTAGAGACCTGGAAGTGGAGGATCTCGTGACATAGGTCACATGGTCAGATGAGGACTAAGAAAGGGGTATATATAGGACTACTATTATACTTAGAGACAGCGCGCAATGCCAACTACCTATTCTACCCTTAACTAGTGAATTATCCTAGTTCTTGTCTTTAGAGAGCTTGCTTATAGTGCTTCCTCCCTTTTGTCTTTAGTCTTCCCTTATGCCTATTCTTATATTATTCCTGCTCCTTCTTATATTAGTGACCTACGCAGGGACGATTCCTTTAAGATTTTATCTTTATATAACTTCTCCTCTTGATTCTCTTAGTTCGCAGATAAGAGATCAACCCTTTGAAAACCCCTCTTAAGATAATAATCATTTAGTTATTTATAACTATTAGTTATTATTCCTCTATTATCGACCTTATAATTACTTAATTATTTGGAACTATCGATTGCCACTCTCTACTATTAACAACCTCAGATTTTCCCATTTCGGCCCCTATTCTGCCTCTCCTACCTTTGATTTAAAAAGCTTAAATTGTTAGCTTATTAGTACGATTGTCGGATTTCTAACCTTTCTAATATAAAGAAGTTTAATTAGCTATAATAGCTACTTTAAATAGTAGCAGTTTTAAGTATTTATATAATATTAAATGAAAGCTCTAATCGGGAGTATCTCTTCAGTTTTCTTAAAAGGCTAAAATGGATACTTGTTATGCAGAAAATAGGCTAAATATGCTAGTACGCGCCCTAAGGTGTGGATTCACATTTTGGCCGAGCGGTATTATGCATAATAGTTATAAGCCCTATAAGCGCAGTAATAAATCTTTTCACATTCTTCTTGCGCGAGGTTTAGCCGACTTTTCTTACTTCGAAGTTCTACTAGTAAACTACTTTTCAAAGAATTCGGTAATAATTATACTTAATTTCGATTGCATTAATAGAAGTTTCGATAGATTTGAGTAAAACGACCTCTAATGTATGGCCGAAGAAAAATGCATTCCGGCCTTCCAACTACCTATTTCCTGCTAGCTTAGCGGTCTATGCGCCACATCTACGCTACTATAGACTAGTACTTTATATAGTATAGACTAAGCAAAGTCTATATTTATATTTATATCCATACTATCTTTATCTTTTTTATATTAAAATGAAGTGATTTACTAGAGTAGATATTAGGTATTAAAGGCAATTATTTAAAAGTATTTTACTTTTAAAGTATCTTATCTTATCTTTATATTATTATAAACTTAAATAAAATCTTAATCTTTATCGCTTAAACCTTTATTAATCTTAAGCTTGCATTTGGCTAAGGCTAGCCTATACTCCTTTTCCTTTTCCATATTTAAAATCTGCCTTTAGGATTCTTGGTTATTATTTATTAAAGCTTTTAAGCTAAGCTTATTTAATATATTTAGTAAATCCTTAGCAATTATATTAGCTATTAAAGTAAAAGTAGACAAATTAGTAGAAGGAGTATAAGGGGCTATTCTTACATATTTAATAAGTGTCTTTTAAATCGCTATTTTAATGCCTTTGCTTTTAAAGTAAAGCTCTAAATCGTCGAACTATTATTACTAGTTCTTTTAAGAGAGTTAGAGGTCTTTAGGCTTAATATTTCGATCGGAATCGGAAGCTATTATTGTTTCAAATAGAATTGCGTTAAAAAATCAAAATAAATTAAATAGTTAAAGGCACTCCTCTTATTAAACAATTGAAATAATTAAATAGCGGGTATTATAGAAGTATTAAATAGGAAGGAAGTCCTCTTATCGAAAAGGGTTTTTAGGCTATAACGCAAGGAATTATACCTCTTACGAAATATAGTAAAGCAAGGAATTATACCTCTTGCAATACCAAAGGGTTATAAAGCAAGGAATCATACCTCTTATAATACGGGTTAGCTAAATAGGGAATTATACCTCTTATTCGCCAATTGCTCGCCTTTTACTATAAGTCTTATTCAACTTCCTACTAATAGTTGCAACGCAAGTACTTTCTAAGGGAAGTTAATAATCTATTATCGGTCTATCTAGGGCTTATAACCTATTAAGCTTAAGTAAGTCGGCGCAATAGGTAAGGGAAACTTCTAAAGGTCAATAGTCGATATATTAATAAGAGTTAGGGAAGGAAGGTTACCCCTTTCTTCCCTATAGCTATATATATATTAAGATCCTATTGACTAAGCAATAGGGTCATATAATAATACATTAGAGTGATGGCTATATCACCCATCTTAATAGTATCCTTATTAAAGCGAGTCTTAGCGTAGTATCTCCTATTTAGCTATAGTAACCCTTTAAGCAACTGGCTCGCTTATTTATATAGATTTAGCAAATTCTGAAGTAAACCTTATTCTATATTTTAAAGATTATACTATAACTGAGTTTAATACTTCTCAAGTCTATAATTCTAGCTGATCTTCTAGCTACTTATTCCTTTTTTAATATACTATATTAAAAAGTACTTAGCTAATTAAAACGCCCTTCCTACGCTAAATATATACTCTATAGTACTAAAGGTCGTCCCTTAAGCGTCGTCGAACGTCCTTATCTAGCGATTTAAAATCGCTAATTATCTAATCTTAAAACTCCTTTTAAAAGTCCTTAGCAAGGTATAACCCTCTCCTTTTGCTATCTTATAATATCTTTTGAAAGTTCTTTACATATAAGTCTTTTAGTCTAAAGGCCTTTTCGCTAAGTTGATCCTCCTAGGGTCTTATATCCCTTTTAAAGTCCCTTAGTGTCTAAGGTTGCCTTAGATTAAGCGGCATTAATAGTCCTCCCTTAATTATTTCCTAATATTATCCGGATATTGCTCTACGCCCTAATAGGGTCTAAAAGAAGTCCAATATAGTCGTATTTTGCGTATTATTATACTATTATCTAGTTATAATTAGGATACCGATTGCACTCCGGTTTTACCCTAATTATAATATATAATAGAATATAGGTAAAAGAGGATAGTATCTACCTTTAAAGTAATAACTCTAGCTAGATTCGCGTACCTTTTGCCTTTTCCTTTCTAATAGTAACTAATATTACTTCGTACATTTAAGTTAGTATTTAAAGTAAGCTGGAAATACAATTAAGTACTCCTTAAATTAAGAAAGAATTCTTCAATTTAATAACCTTACTATCTATAATAAAGGTGCTACTATTAATTAATATAAGTTCTATACTAGTAATCGATATTTATATAAATATAGTTAAGTACTTATTATTAAAAAGAATCTATTATAATATCTATCTATCTCTATATAACTAAGATAGTACCTTTATACTTATAAATGTCCTCCCTCTTATAGTCCCTCCTAATTGTATATAGATATCCTTTCGAAGTCCTCTGGCTGAACAGCCGTCCGAAATACAAACGAAACCCCTTATATCGCATATAGTATAGCTATATAGGATGACCCCAGGAACAAGGGCAGCTTGCCTCTTGCATAGGAATCTGCGTACCAACATAGCCTTTAAAGGGATAATAAAAATCTCTCTTTTAAAGACGTATAATAAAGCTATTAATAACTTAAAAAATATAGTAATATAGAATAAGGCAATCTAAAAGGAGATAAGCTCTTTTATTACAAATAGTATATAGATAGAGGAACTAATACTAAAGGACGTAAACCTAATATTAATAAAATAGGTCTTTATAATTAAGATATATATAGATAGGACCTTAGAGCATTATAAAGTAATGCTTATAGCTAAGGGCTTCTTTTAATAGTATAAAGAAGACTACTTCGATACGTTTATATTAATAGTTTATATAAATACCCTTTATATATTTATAATAATAGTAGTTACTAAGGACCTTAAATATAAATAGTATAATATTAAAAATACAATTACTAAAGCGATTATAAAGGAACGGATTTTTCTCTCCTAACCTAACGGTATTTCTATACGTATTAGCCACTCTCTTTATATACTCTACAGTATCTATAGGCTTAAGCAATCAGCTTATAATTAGAACCTCTTATATAGCTTTGCTTTAATAGAAATATAATTTATTTAAAGCTTAGCTAACCTTTATCTATTTACTTATATTAATATAGAATTAAGTTGCTATTATATATTGATAATATTATTGAGATAGGTGATATAGCTATCACTCCGATGTATTATTATATGACCCTATTGCTTAGTCAATAGGATATTGATACGTATATAGCTATAGGGAAGAAAGGGGTAACCTTCCTTCCCTAATTCTTACTAATATATTAACCATCGACCTTTAGAAGTTTCTATTACCTACTGCGCTGACTTACTTAAGCTTAATAGGTTATAAGCCTTAGATAGACTAATAATAGATTATTAACTTCCTTTAAAAAGCACTTGCGCTATAACTATTAATAGGAAGTTGAACGAGACTTATAGTAAGAGGCGAGCAATCGGCGAATAGAAGGTATGATTCCTTATTTAGCTAACTTATATTATAAGAGGTATGATTCCTTGCTTTATAACCCTTTAGTATTATAAGAGGTATAATTCCTTGCTTTATTATATTTTATAAGAGGTATGATTCCTTATATTATAGCTTAAAAACCCTTTTTAATAAGAGGACTTCCTCCCTATTTAATACTTCTATAATACCTGCTATTTAATCATTTCGACTTTTCGATAGGAGGAGTGCCTTTAACTATTTAATTTATTTAATTTTAATATAATTCTATTCGAAACGGTAATAGCTTCCGATTCCAATTGAAATACCAGACCTAAAGACCTCTAACTCTTTCGAAAGAACTAGCAATAATAGTTCGACGATTTAAAGCTTTACTTTAAAAGCAAAGGCATCGAAATAGCGATTTAAAAGACACTTATTAAATATATAAAAATAGCCCTTTATACTCCTTCTACTAATTTGTCTACTTCTACTTTAATAGCTAATATAACTATTAAGGATTTGCTAAATATATTAAATAAGCTTAGCTTAAAAGATTTAGTAGATAATAACTGAGAATCCTAAAGGCAGATTTTAAATATAGAAAAGGAGAAGGAGTATAAGCTGGCCTTAGCTAAATGCAAGCTTAAGATTAATAGAAATTTAAGTAATAAAGACTAAGATTTTATTTAAGTTTATAATAATGTAATAATAAGATAGGATACTTTAAAGGTAAAATACTCTTAAATAATTGCCTTTAATACTTAATATCTACTATAGTAGATTACTTTATTTTAATATAGAAAAGATAAAGATAGTAAGGATATAGATATAAATATAGACTTTGCCTAATTTATATTATATAAAGTAAAAAGGAGAGTAAGAGCCGCAGATCTTGAAATAGCTATGACTTTTAAGGAAATTTAGCTCTTTAGTTTCCTACTTAATAGCCTCCCTCTTAAGTTCGCTATTATAAAACAATCTCTTCTCATTTAACCTAACCTTAAGATCTATAAAAAGATCGACCTCTTTTAAACTATTAAGTAAGACTTTAAAGGATGCTTTAAATCGGCAAATGCTGCATTATAGGGCAACGATAAGCCTAAGAAGAAGAAGGAGCGTAGGATAAGCCCTTAAGCTTATTAGAAATACTACTTCTATAATAGTACTTATAATATTATTAATTATAAAGTTAAAAGGCAATTAATCGATATAGTCGCTAGCTTTAATATTAAGAAGCAATTGAAGTAAAAGTTAAGAAGTAAACTGCCCTTATCCTACTAAAGGCCGCAACTATTAAAGAAAGGTAAAGGAAAAGGCTATTTAGCTAAAACTTTAGTAAATACCTTTAATAATAATAGTAGGTTATTTAAACTTAAATCCACTTTTGATAATTTAAATGATAATTATAATAAAGATACTTACGTTTTAAAAGCCGATCTTTATAAGATCTTTGAATCCGATTAATATAGTAATACTAGTTATATAATATATATAATTAATAAACCCTACCTATCTAAAGGCCTGCTTATTAAAATAAAAAGGCGCTCTATTAAAGTTAGTAGTAGAAGGTTATATATAAATTCAATAAGTATAGTAAAGATAAATATCGCTAGCGTTTCTTTCCTTTTATAAAATATTCTTTTTATACCTAGCTTAAGTATTAATCTTTTATTTAGCTATAAGATTTGTATAAAGTTAAATTATATAAGAGTTTTTA
>JAENRP010000337.1:8110-47436 GCA_024741835.1 Diplocarpon mali
GCCCCGCGGGCTCCTTGTCGCCCGGCCAATCATCCCACGGGGGACCCTGGAGGTTGGGGATTGCCGTCATGCGCTGGATGCCTCTAGGCGGTGTCGGATCCGACGTGCGCGTTCGGATCCGCTCGGTCGGAAGAGGCGGCTGGGATGAGGCTTGGAGGGCAGCCTTCCAACCGGGGCATCAGGTGACGCGAAGGCGATGCGAAGTGCCGAGATTGAGATATGGCTCCGGAGTGGCGCGGCCGAGACTCTACCCGCTACTCGACCGTACCGCGCGCTCGGGGGTCTCTTGCATCGGTCGTCTCACGACGAGGCGGGACCACGAGTAATTGCATCACGAGACCGGGTGGAGGCAGAACGGGGGACGGTGAGCCTGAATCAGTCCGCTCCGTCAGCTTCCCTGATTAGACTTCTTGCCGAGACGGCGGTGCCTTGCCCGCCAGCGCGTCACGGGGTCTGCGTGCCTGGCACCAGAAGTCTCAGAGCGAGGGGCGTTCCGGGATGCTGGCACGTGAGAGCTGGGATGCCGCCGGTCGGGCCGACGTCGCGGCTGCTACTCGGTCTCGACGGTCCGACGCACTACGGCTGGCTGAGGAAGCCCGAGCGGGCTGGTCCCAGGGCTGGCGGGTTCGGTGGCGCGCCGCGGGAGACGAGCGGACGGGGGGGATTTCTGAGGAGAGGAGGGGAAGAGGGGATGGGAGGGGATGGATTCGATGCGCCGCAACGCCAATGGAAGTACCCGGACCGAGGCACACGTGACCCAGTACCGGGAGGAGATTGGGTGCGTCTCGACTCTACTGCGAGCGTGTGCAGGCTCCGAACGAAACCTCTCACCGTGGAGGGTGAGAGACTCATAGGATCTAGAATGGTGCGAGTGCCTGGCTAATGAACGTCCCGTCGAGACCATCGAGTGCCGTCGCGAGATCCAAGTACCGGAGCAGTGGTGACTGGCTGACATAATCGCTTATGTCAGCACCATCCGCAGACCAGCAGAGGACATGTCTACCTCTCCTCCCGCCCAGAGCGCCGACCGGCAAACCCTCTCCCCCCGCACGCCAGGACCCGCGCCGACCGCGAAGTGAGAGGGGAGGGAGATGTTATCTATTGTATTAAGAAGAGAGAGAAGAGAGAGAAGAGAGAGAAGAGAGAGAAGAGAGAGAAGAGAGAGAAGAGAGAGAAGAGAGAGAAGAGAGAGAAGAGAGAGAAGAGAGAGAAGAGAGAGAAGAGAGAGAAGAGAGAGAAGAGAGAGAAGAGAATGTAGAGAATGAAATACCACCTAATATATAAAATAAGGAAAGAGATACTATCTATTATATAAAAAGAGAAAGGAGATACTACCTATTATATAAAGAGAGAAGGGAGGTATTATCTATTATATAAAGAACGCAAGGAGATACTATCTACTATAAAAAGAGAGGAGAGGAGAGGAAGGAGAGGGAAGGAAAGGGAAGGGAGAGAAATGCTCAAGAGTGCTGTTCGTCGTGGGAATTCCCTCTCCAATGCCGGTCTTGCTCGTTCGCGGATTTGGTGCTCCGTGGTGTTCTGTGTCTCGCAGCTACTTGTGCATGCTACCTATCCATGTGCGGATAGCATGTGTTTGTCAGCTACTACGAAGTGAGTTGCCTCCAGACTCCACTCTAGACGAATCCCTTAGCGGTGCGTCGTGATCCCCCCCCCGTTCCTCATACCTCCATACCATGGTCGACGACGACAACCTCCAGCCCGCCCCAGCCGAGGGCGCACGATGCGAGGTCAAAAGCCTCCTGCTCCGCACCGTCAAGGGAGAGATCGATTCGAGCGGGGCGCCTGGATCGCGAACGAGGACCCGCACGGCGAGTATGCGCTGGTATCGAAGGCCGTGGACGTGCAGCACAAGCTCACGGGCACCACGCTGGGAATCAACTCCCCCCAGCTCCTGGCCACGTTGAAGGAGGTCGTGCGGTACTATCCGGGCGAGCCGCTGGATTTTGGCGCTCGGTTCGCGATCGAAGACCCGTGGGTTACGTTCCCCGGCACCTGACGTCGCCAGCGGTCATGACTCCCTTTGCAGCTCGGAGTCACTGATGCACACAGATACATGACGCTGGTCCATCACAGGGAAGAGATCCGGCCGTACGGCGAGGTTGTGGGCGACGCCACGATCAAGGCGCACGTCGCGCTGCTCCTGGGATACCTGGACACCGAGGCGGGGGCCCAGAGGGGTTGAGATCCACGACATGCTCAAGGCTGGCCTGATCACGTTCCCTCTGCTCTGGATGATCTTCAATCTGGGAGACCTCGTCTACGAGCACCGCGATGGCCACACCCGTCTGTTCCAAGTGCGCAGGCACGGCTACGGCGAGAGCCTAACCGGGGGGGGGNNTTCGACCTCGGCTGCTTCGTTTGTCTCCTTCGATGGCTTCAAGACGGGCATTGCGAGCGAGAAACTGAGGATCTGGAAGACGCGAGGGTTATTTGGACTGTTCTCCACTAGCATCACGTCGCTGTCTGCTTTCCCCGTGAAATTCCTCGGGTCTGAGGCCAGGACCGACCTGGAGATCAAGCTGGCAGACAGAGGCTGACGGTACATGAACATCAGGGAGATGTGCGTCAAGCAATACTACGGTTTGTTTCTGTACCTCTAACGACTACCTTGGGACTACTACAACGAGCGAGCGGATTACGATGGTACTTTCTTGCCCGAGACGATGACTGGGCGTGTTGTGATCGATCCGAGAACTTTCAACGAGGAGGCTAGAGCTCGGAAGGAGTCGATCGCAGCCGACGAGGGTGGCGATGACAATGTCGAGAGAGGCGAGAAGAAAGGTGACAAACCCCTCCCCGCCTTTCCCTGCCTGCATTTGGTTTCGCGATCGAGGAATCGAGTATCGTCGCTGATGACATGGCCAGCACGACTCCCGGACCGCGGAGAGGATCGATTGGTCGGAAAGGAGCTCGATCCTCGAACATGCCCTCTTTACGTCTACGGGTATTCGCTCGAGAAGAAAGGATGGTGCAAGTTCTTGGTCGATTCCATCACAGAAGTTGACTGGAAGAAAAATGCCTTCGACTCTCTGATTCTGCCCCAGCCACAGAAGAGGTTACTGCGAGGTCTCGTTTCTGGCCACGAGTATTCAGACCGTGCTCGGGACGAGGCCAGACTGAAGGGCAAAGGGCTAGTGATCTTACTCCACGGTGCGCCCGGCTCTGGAAAGACACAGACCGCAGAGATGACCGTAGAGCACACCTACCGACCTCTCCTGAACATCTCGAGGGGGGAACTGGGAAGCTACCAGCACAGGATCGAGATTGAGCCCAAAAGATTACTTACCTATGCCTCGACTTTTCAGGCCATTGTCCTGATCGATGAAGCCGATGTCTTCCTCGAAGCTCGCAAGAGTGGAGTGGCAGACCAGCTAAGCCAGAATGCCATGGTGGCATGTGAGTCACTCTCGCTTCTTGTCGTCGAGCCCAGTGGCTAAATCAAACCCGCCCAGGTGTTCCTACGGCAGCTAGAGTATTTCCAGGGCGTCATTTTCCTCACGTCCAACCGGTCGCCGTCTTCGACCAGGCGATCAAGTGCCGCATCCATCTCGCTCTCCAGTACACGGGTCCCGGCAAGGGCATCCGCCGCTTACTCTGGGAGAAGCATCTCGCCCCCGTTCCAGCCGAGGACGGGGACTTGGATCTCGCCGAAACTCTTGACGCGGTGGAACATGCCGAGATGAACGGGAGGGAGATCTCGAATGCCATCACGACGGCGAGACACTGGCCAAGAGCGAAAGCTCGAAGCTCAAGTTCGAGTACTTGCAGACGATCGTCCAGGTGTGGACGGAGTTTGAGGTCAGCTTGTCGAGCTCTGAGGAAGTGGGATCCGTGGAGACGTAGAGATTGGATTCTCGGATCCCGAGACGTGGTGATTTGGAGGCCCGTCTTGACGGTGTATAGAAACCAACTGTCTGCCTCTGTTCTCCCTTCCCAGAGAAAGCCTAGAGTGCTGCCCTCGCTGTTTATGGGATTAGCGCGATCACATGATGTCAGATGAACAGACGTGACGCCACGTACCCGGTTAGCTACATCTCTACGGGTTGCACATACATTCATGCCGATGAGACGAGTTGAGAGTTTTCCAAAGACTTCTTGCGCAAATGCTTGATATCCGCGTTCCCCGCTGTCCTCTCCGCCGCCAGCACGTGCCTCGAATCCGTGCTGCGGGCTGCAAGGCGCGAGCTAGACTCGAGCTCCTCTGCGCGAGCTAAGCTGACGAATCACGAAGGAGGCCTACATGGGTGACACGGCTCACATGCTCTACGATGTATGCCAGAGCCCAGGAACCGTTATCCGCTGCCGCTTTTCGAGGGCGCGCTTCGATGCTCGATGATCCAGCAAAAAGTGGCACCCCGCTGTTTGTTTACTTGAGGATAAGCGATACAGGCGAGCTCGCTCACGCAGAAACCTGAATGCGATCGCGTCGGCGTTATGATGATTCATTTTCCTCCCTCTCAGGAGCGAGCAGAGCAGTGCTTACGATGCAACACGAGGCACGAGCAGCCAAATCCCACTCGGCCCTCACGAGTGCAAGCCATACCCTTCCACGTCCCCGCGTCCCGCCTCAGCAGACTCAAAGCCCTCTCCCAACCTTCTCCCCCGCCCTCCAGAGCGACAGCCCAACAACCCCCACCCCCGCCGCCCACGCACCCGACCGCGCCATCGCCCCGCGCATTATTCTCGACGTCCACGGACAGCGCCGTGTACAGCACCCGCAGCCCCGGCTACTGCGCCGCGGTGCGGTTGACGTCTTCCGCTGGGAGGCCGGCGACGAACGGGAAGCCCTCGAGCGCGTTGGCGTGCGCGCAGCTGGCGCGGTGGCACCCGGGCACGCGAGATCTGAACGTCTCCATGTTCCCGCGGGGCCTGCGGATGCGTCAGTCTCGGCCTCGGATGGGTCTTGACCGCATGGGTTCGTGACCGGGGGTCGGGGGATCGCTGATCACGTGGCTCAGAGGGAGGTGGAGGGCAAGGGAAGGGGACGCACATGCTGAATGACCATTTCCCGCCTGTCGCAACCATCATGCGGAGGGTGGTGTAGTAGTTGGGCGCAAAAACCAGTCTGTATGCTGCGGTAATGGAGTGTATGGCATAGCTGCGGCTGGTCGGCTTGTCCGTAACGAATTGACTCTCGGCTCGCTTGAAGAGGATTGTGACTTTGGTCTTGTTTTTCCCGAGACTCGTTGGACTGGTGGGACTGGTTGGACTCGATATTGACAGGTTGGTACACCGGTTGATCGATGGGACTACACAATTTCTGCCTTCCGATCGTTGAGTTTTGGATCCAGTTAGACGTCAAGGTCTTTCCCGCGAAGATATCCAAGACGCCGTCCCCCACTTGGTCCGTGTGTGGAACAGCCCGTCGGCGCGGTAGTGGATGCTCTCCACCACCTGTATTTTATCGGACAACACGTCCTACTTCATCGCCAGTCACGCTTCTACCCTGGATAAGTTTCAATCGCGAGATACTCTGCTTCTGAGCTTATGGAAGCTAGAAATCCCATTTGGCAAATATATTGTGATTGAAAAATTGTGATATTTTCCTCGTTGTCTACAGACGACTCTTAGCCTCCTATCACTCGGGCCTTCTAGCAACTAGAAGCAACACGTTATGATGTTTTTGTAATTTGCTTCGAAATCAAGAACCGTTTCAAGTCGTCATTCTTCATAGATATGGAGATCCTTGAGTCTAGTGGGCGGGACTAGCGCAGTAGGTTCTATGGCAAGGAGCAGGAGAACAATATCACGTAGCTGGATACAAGAGACATCGTTCAATGACGAGCCAGAGTGCCCTAGATGATGCTTATCTTGATAAAATATCAAGATCCCCACAATAGGAAATCCATACTCGTTGGCGAGCTCGGAATTTCAGATGCAGGCTGAGTGATCAAACTGTCGATACGTTCATGAACAGGACGTTATTCCGTCTCCGAAGAGCGCAGTCAACTGAAGGCTGCTGTTGGATTAACATCCTCAGGCCCCTGGTTACTATCAGTAGCCGACAGCTCCTGCATTTCTACGTCCGGCTGCGCCGTATGCCCTCTTTATCTCAGAGATGGCCCTGGGAATGAAGAATGCCGCCGAGCGAATAAAAGCGGCACTCGGGGTAAGCGAGGGGAGATAAACAAACACTGTGTTTCCCACTAGCTACTTTAGTAGATACCAAACAGATCTGGATGACTTGGGTCGAGGTCACTTCTGTTTTGGCTCTAGATTTCATCTCTGCCGAATAGCGGTGGAGGAGGATCAAGCCAAAGTCATTTAATTTCTTGAGGACTGGAAATGCCTCTACCCAGACCAGTTTCGTATATAGACCTCATCTAGCTATGCCTAGTGATACTTCACAGATTCGTAGTCTCAATCATTCAGCTTAATGCTCTTGTCAAACGATGTTTACGAGTTGCGACTTTGGTGAGTATCCAGGACCTAAACTCGAGCAGATGCAATCTATTCTTGGGAGATCTGTATCTATTCCGCTTGAATTGTTGTAGGGCTTCACTCTATTCGATTGTACAGAAGACCAGTAATATATCCGGCCCAGACAAGAAAACTACATCTTTCATGTATAAGGGTAGAGCAGAATATCGTTGCTCACCTTTGTTGCTCTCTGGGAGAGATGACGTAGCTGGGTCACCCTACTAGTACGTCTCTGGGCCAGTCTAATCTCTTATCGTCGAGAACATACCTGCATTCATATTTTCACACCATTCGCCATCTCACAATATAATCGCCATCACCATCAAAATTAGCAAGTAGTACAACCAGTCCCAGGCCCTCGACGAATCTTGTCTGTATCTGCAGAATGGACTCGCCATGGAACTACTCACTGTACACGCCGTCATCAGCTTGCGAAGTCTCACCCTCACTAGCTCTGGACCCTGAAGTCTGTTAATCCTCTTCTCTGCACATTGCTAGGTATATCATGCACCTGGTGTACTGCTGCTTGCGCATTCGCTAACACTCAAGTAGCATTTCGCCAGCGAGAGCTTAGAGGTAATCAGACTCACACAGCTCCTCACCACCTCCCCCTACGACCCAGAAACATGGCTCACTCGTGGCAACTGTCTACGTCTCCTGGGGTTTCCTGAACTTGGCCTCGGCGACACATACAAAGCTCGTCTCTTGGTCGAAGCCGGCCTCCTCGGGTCGCCCTCTGTCCTTGGAGATCAAGTTCGTCAAGCTTCCCGCAAGAAGACCTACGAGCTTCACACGACGGACCCGGCATGGATCAAATGGGCCGATGCAGTCTCGACTCCCGAATTACTCGCGCAAAGAGTGAATGAGATACTGAAGCGGCTCGAGTTGCACATCTGGACGGAGCTGATGGAAGGTCTGATGGCGGCGAACTGCTGTAGTGATTACGGACGTCTGAGTCGTGAAGCTGTGGAGAAGTTCCCGGAGGACGCTGTCTTTCCTAGCGAGGTATCCAATGCCGATGCTTGGTATGCTCAAAGGGAAAAGATCATCCAGGCACGCGTGGATAGCGGGGACATGAGCGAAGCACAAATGGCATCGACCTTGTTGAACGGCGGAGTGTACCCAGTACCGTACCCATTCATGACCGAAGAGCAGTTGATCAGAGGTGATGCGGTTTTCAAAGAAATTGAAGAAGATTTCACGAAGAATTCCACAAGCTGCATGGTGGTCCGGAGTTCTATCCGTAATGTTTTAGGAGAGGACGGAGAAGAAGCGACAACCGAGGATGACTGTATTGGCGCTGTTGCGACGAGAGATATCGTCGCAGGCGAGACTATCTTGATTGATAAAATGTCAGCCTGTTCCGTGGGTGTCGATGCCGACCCAAGAGCCTGCCCTACGTGCTGTGCTAGTCCGGTCAAGAATTTTCGGAATCATTGCTGCTCGGTCCTGTACTGCTCCCAGACCTGCGCCGATGTCGCGCTGCAGACATTTCACGTCCCAACCTGCGGCAGAAACTTCGACTACCTCTACGCAGCTGCTAAGAAGGCCACAGCAACCACCGATTTCTCTCTCGATGCCCTTCTATTAATGAGAATCATCGCAATCAGTCTCACGGAAAATCAAAACCATCCATTGAACAGCAAAGTGATGGTCCGACTCACGCCAGCCTACGGATTCAAAGAACCAAGCCTCATCATCTTCAATTTCCAGGACCACATACAGACTCCCGTGGCAATTCTCCAGACCTTCGACATCAACATCTTCACCAACCCGCTCTACGATACATGGGTTCTGCACACTATGAAATGTCGCTTACAGAACAACAAACACGGACAGACACTCGGTGATTGGCCTGGAACCTGCATCAGTGGGCTATACAGCATGTTGAATCATAGTTGCAGTCCGAATGTGGATTGGAGACACGACTCGGCGAGTAGCGAGGTTACCATGTTCACGACGAGAGACTGTAAGGAGGGAGAGGAATTGTGCATCAGTTATATTGGCTCTGCTGGTAACGATATGCCGGTCACGGATCGGAGGAAGAGGTTGATGGGATGGTTCGGTATGCCGTGTCGGTGTAAAAAATGCACCGAGGAAGCTTCCGCGCCGATAATTTCGGACTTGAGTGCCGCTACGCTGGCGGTAGATCTGGTTGCTTAAGGATGGAGTAAAGCATTGGCGTCCACAGCAGAATATTCGTTTTGAATATCAACGGTGCTCGCGTCTCTTGGCTTTTGGCCCACTCGAAATAGTTTCTACTTGGTAATCATTCTTTCTAGTGGTTATCTGCTACACGATGCAATTCTCTGAATCCTGGCCGCTCACCACCAGCTGGCACTTCTCTCCCTTCAATCATATATACCCCAGATATCTGCCTGTTCCCAGGCCGGCAGGCGAATATAGCTTAGGCATCTGCTTTACTATTTTCAGTTTGGCTTAGAATATTTCGTGGCTGCTCGACTTACACGGTCACTTCTTCTTTTTCCCTGCTCTCTTCCACCATGAGGAAGTAGGCTACCCGCGCACGAACAGCAGGGAGCCCAACCGCAACACCAGCTGCAGTACCAACAGCAGCCCTACTGAGCTTCTTAAAAATACAACCGCTAGCATTTTATCGCCTGCCTTGACGGAAAGTGACCTGTTGCGTTCTTGAATTCGAGACTTTCTGAGCTACTGGCATGAAACATATTTTTTCGCAACAGGCGGAGTCCAGACGGCCGAGTAAATAAGGCATGAGTGGAAGCCAGGCGTACTAAACAGCCGAACCTCGGATCCATTCACATCGACGACTGACGTGCTTCCCTCCGGCGACAGGGCGACGGTGGTATTCAGCGTCGTCTCGAGGACTTCGGTGGTCGCTGGATTCTCCTCAGGTTCCCCCCCTCCATGTCCGAACCCCGATAAACCTCCCTGTAGTGCCGGCGGCGACGCACAAGCAGACCCGAGCGCCGCTCTCGACAGGATAGAGCCGCAAGCCCCTCGGAGAGGAGAGTCGTTTCCCTCGAAGCAGAGCCTCGACCCTGGGTGCGGGAAAGCCTGCCGGGTCTCCAGCAGCGATCCGCAGGGCCAAGACTCAGTCGAGCCTCCGTCCGGCGCCGGCGGAGACAAGGTACCGTGTCGCGGAAGGCTGGATCACGACGCGCGCATCTCGCGCCGGACACGGGAATGGATCGATTTCGGCGTCGTCTCCAAGGATCTGTCGGGTCGGTACCGGCTTGGCCGCCAGAAGCTACACGGGACCTATCCATTCCCAGACCCCGAGGTGACTCATGAAAGCAGGGCCTAGTTCGAGAAGTGTCGGGGGGAGAGGTATGGAGCTGGAAAGCACCGAGGGGAATGGGACGGTCAACGAGAGCCTGAGGAGAAGCAAGATTGGCTACCCTTTTTCATGAATCAGTAACACACTATTCGGAGCTTTGCAATATTGAATGATTGAAACATTTTTCCTTTTTTTTTCCGGTTATAGGCTACAGAAATACTCTCGAGTCAGACTTCGTAGTTCTATCCATCTGTCAAGCAAAGGTGCTAGTTACTTTTGAGACCCCTGATATTTCGAATCGAGATATTGATAATGCTTGCTTGTATATAGCCGAGGATAATTTCGGGCACTGCTAGCATATTCACGGAGCCGCTTTGCCAGGCTTGCATGGAAAAACTGCGGAAATAGAAGGGGTTGCAACTTGAAAAGATACAGCGGGTTGACTTGCATTGTCAAATATGAAATCTCTTCTCGGCAAATACCCTGCCGCCCCGTACCACTGATGGTATCTATCTAGCTTTCGTGCCGGTAATGAGTTGAAACACCTGTTTGGTGAAGAAGTCCAGATGGACCCAGATAATTGGTGACTGCTAAAGAGCTAAGTAAATATAACCTGTATTAAAGGAAAGGAAGAAAAAACTCTTCAAAAATGGATTCCTGGGTAAATATCGTTTTAATGAAGGTCATTGGTTGATGCAGCTGGGTATGATTAGAGATCTAATCAAGGATCCATATTAGTACTACGAAGCACGTTTCTCAGCATTCAATTAATCCTTATCCAAGATTCTGTCAATGCAGGAGCTCCTCTCGAATGTAGCTTCATTTTTCGAGGCCGCTTCCGTTGTCCTGGAGGCTCTTGTGAGATTCTTCGTAAACTCGATGAACATGTTACCCGCAGATATTAACGCAATAGCGCACTAGCATGTATTACTCTTGCCGTAGTTGCGTGGTCGTATTTTTGTTAGCAATTATTTCATGCCAGAGCTATTGTATCGTTTGTAATGGTACAAGCAGAATTGTGATCTTCTCGACACATTTCTGAACGTTTTCCTGTACATCTCTGCCAGACTAAACTCAATCCACGTATTGAGGCACATCAAGCCCCGGCATGCAAAATATAACCGCCGTCAACAGCCACAGTTTGACCGTTCAAGTACTGATTGGTAGCAACAAACAGTACTGCACCAGCCATATCCTCATCCTTACCAGGTCTATGTGCCGGAACCTTCTCGTACTTCTCCTTTTCAATATGACTCTTCTGGTCAGTGCCACTCTCTCCAGCGGTCATCTCACTCGGAAAGACGCCGGGAGCGATGCTATTGACTCGGATCTTCAGTCCATTCTCTGCAATCTCCGAGGCAAGCAACTTAGTAAGGTGGATGGCGGCGGCCTTGCTGGCGTTGTATCCGAAGTGGTGTTGAGAGGCTTGGACAATCCCGGAAATGGAAGAGATGTTGATGACTGTGCTCGAATAGCCGTGCTGGGACTCAGTGGCCTTTTGGAGGAGAGGAAGGAATGCGACTGTCATGAAGAAGAGTTGAGGAACGTTGGTGCGGTAAGTATTAACCCAATCATCGAAGGTCGAACCTTCGGCATCGAACAAGTTCTTCTTCATCTCCTCCGCCGTCTTAGCCTCTGTTTGTTGAGTGTTTCCGCTTCGTGTAGATTAGCCTCGTATTCCATATAATCTTTGTAGATTCGACTGGTCGATGACTTTTCCGTATAAAAAATAGATGTACGTACGCGATTCCCGCATTGTTGATCAGAATGTCCAATCTCTTCTCCCGCGACTCGATCTCCTTGACTAGCCCAGAGATCTCTTCCTTCGATGTAACGTCTGCAGCGAGTGGAATGATCTCTCCGGCAATGTTCTGTCCATGGTTCTTGACTACGCTCTGAAGCTTCTCTTCAGTTCGTCCGACAATGTAGACCTTGGCTCCGTTGACGGCAAGTGCTTGCGTAGCCTGGAAGGACATGGTGGAATTAGTGCTTGTCTGATCGAGAAGATCTCTGGAGAGAGAAAGGCTAAGGACTGGGGCTTCAGGTTTAGGAAAACATGGGCCTCCCTACCATCAATCCGATGCCACTACCACCTCCAGTAATCAAGGCAACCTTGCCCTTGACATTGAACACCGAGCTGAGCAGGAAGTTGTTGTTTGATTGAGACATCTTGATTGCAGTCGTTGATAGTTGACGCTGATCTTGTGTTGTGCATGTAGTCGAAGGTGTTGAGGTAATTGCTGAGGAAGGAAATCTCTTCAGCGCAATTGCTCTATAAGGCCGTGACGTCACAGCCACCCTTCGTAATGCACCCCTCAACGCGTGCGACATTGTTAAACGAGTAAACCGAGGAGAAAGTATAACTGTTACGAATTATGGTAGGCGTGATATCGATTTCGTACTACCATAATGTATGGATTATCAAATCTCCAAACGAAATCGATTGAAATTACCTGGAATAACTCCAACACCGATGACGTTGCTGATGTTTACTCGCATCACGTCACGATTCTCGCTAAATCGGCGCCCCTGAAAACCCGGTAAAACATCGGTCCTTCAAGCGAGCGAACGAAGTGGGTTCCCGTATGCCAAAGTAAACATCAGCCGGAATATACTTGGCTGAGTTCTAGAGGTTGATTGCGCTGACTATTTTGAGAGAAAATCTTTCTTACACATAGAAATATTTAGTCACTACAAATGAGCTCCCTAGACTCATATTTTAACGGAATTTAGTTGCTGTAAACGTGACCCAGCTGGAACGAATTCGCAAAACTCCTTCCCTCCTACCCCATCCTCAGATTAGCTTGCTCAGTTCCAGGGACAAACTAACCACCGCCACCAGGCATGCGAAAAATAACCTTGTCTCTTACCCTCGCCTTGGAACCCTTCCCTCCTCTGAGATTAACTCACAGAGCATTGCCATTCGCCAAAAACTTATCGCCGCTCATACGCTGTCCACCGCCAGCATTCGAAGGATACGCAAAAGCTCTTCTGATCTCCTTTTGCTATAACTCTCAGGTCAGGGAGGAAATTCCAGTGCTTACTGTCCTTTTTTTTGGTAGTCCTGACGCCAGCGTTGGCTCAGCCCGCAACTCGGAAGTTGTAAACAAGCACTATTCTGCATGGTGATATGAACAAAAAATTGCGTGAATGCTCCTTCACGAGATCAGAAATTTAAATGAATTTGTATCGCTCGCCTTAAGACATATATTGAAGATAATGTCAGCTTCTTTGGTATGTTGACTCGGAATACATGGCTGTCACAAGCTACAAAAGCTCCTCGCTATCGAGCTGAACTTTCGGTCATTATATCTTCGGATAGTGCTGACTCTATCGTTAGGTGTGGTTACGTGAATGATAATCGGAATGGAGCTCTTAAATTTGGAGGATTTCAAAATTTGGCGAATATTCTCTAAGTATTCTCATACCTTCATGGCACGAAAAGGGTCTCGATGGTGGAGCCAACCTACCACCTCGCGTTGACGATCTTTCAGGATGCGAGGTTTGCGAATAGGGTAAGGTATTATTTTTGAAAATGATTAAGGGTTTAATGTTGATGTTCTGGGAACATAGCAGAAAATTTCGAGGAAGAATGAACGCGGAATACTGCGCCTTCACCTTTCAAATCTTTAGATTATATGAGAAGATCTTCAGGTACTTACTGTATCTGACCCGAAGTTTTCAAATCCGAGTATGAAGGCAAAATCGACCACCATCCGAGAGTAGTTGCTTACAGTGGCGCGAGCATTCGAGATCCTGCTTATTGCAGATGATGTCTTCGAATTCCTGTCCTAGCCTGTTGAAGAGGCGCAATATATTGGCCGCGCCACAAGGTCCCCCGAAGTGTGGGATAAAACTACAGGTAACGAATCTTATTATAAGAAAGTTGCTCCAGGTGCGAAGGTGGGCTGGGCTGAAAATCGAAGATGACTCGAAAATTAGCAGAGAAGTAATATCTGTCCTCGTCCTCAAGTCGGTGGCTTTTTACTTGCATATTGTTTCTTATTAGAATCCAAGGTTCCGGGATAATTTCTACCAGTTCATCAAATAATTTTGCGTTAAATTTTGACTACGGACAATTGTTCGTTTTGAAAGGAGATGAGAGCACTAGTGTGGACAGATGCAGCCGCAGATTTGGGAATAGAGCAAGATTACGATGGACTTGGCTTTAAAGAAAACGGCATTGAAGGAAGTACAGAAATCTGGGCACAGTCTCTTAGAGTAATTTAGGTTAGACCTAGAATGAGGCATATACTTGTCCCAATCACTTATACTGTTGACTTTCTTATCTCTTAAGCAGGAACGTAAGTGAAGTGGAGCTGCTGACAAATCCAACATGCGCCATGTCAAAATACTTCATCAATCGATACCCAGAGATCTTTTCAAAGCAAACAGGTTTGCACTTCCCAACGATGGCAACAGAGGCATTTGAGGCCCGCGCGCTGCGGCAGTTCGACGCGCTTGTCAAGCGTGGAGAATTGTTTTGGGAGCCAAACACCCCACGTTTGATAGAGGTGGGCAAATTCAAAGTGCGTATCGACAGATTATCTACCATTTTCGGACACTCATATCTTCCCTAAATGAGATCCTAGCTAAATTAACAAATTAGTTCCTGTTTCGTATCGCCCCAAGTTTTAAAAAGAAGCCCATCCAGAGCGCCGACGATCCGGGCAGATCCAAAGATCTCCATGTATTTTCAGATACAGATCCCGATTTCGTCATCGGTTTCGTCGGGCCAGCTCACAAGCTGATCTTAAACAAGTATTGTATCGTGAGGCCGCAATACATTCTTCACACAAATGTTTTCACGCCTCAGGCGGAGCACCTGAATGAGTCTGACTTTGCGGCGGCGTGGGAAGTGCTGGGAAAGCTCAACAGTAGACATGTGGTAATCTTCAACTGTGGCGCTATGGCTGGATCAAGTTTGGGGCATAAACATCTGCAAGTTTTGCCTAGGCCAATGAGAGAAGATGGTTTCGAGCTCTTCCCAGATGCGTTGGGCATTGTTGATGGTATGTGTCACGTGCCATCTCTATTTGTCGCTTCCACCGCTAAAGGCTGTGTAGAAAGCAACACAGTGAAGGACCTCCCGTTCAGACAAGCAGCGAAAAGACTCTCATCTATTCCAAATACCACGGAACTTGTCGAGGTTTATGAAGTATCGAAGAAGGTTGCTGGGATTGAGCCAACAGCACCTCACAACGTGCTATTTGTTGAGGAATGGATGTTCGTGATAGCAAGATCCTGTGGTAAACAAGGAAGCCTCGGAGCGGGTGCGACTAATATGTCTGGTTGGCCGTGGGTGAATTCTGAAGAGGAAGTTAGTGAGTGGGAAAAATGTGGGCCGATGGAATTGCTGCGTGGTTTTGGAATCCCGACATGAGTATTTTTCACTCAATGATGTTACATAGTGTTTGTAAGAAAGTAAGGTTTGTATAATAAGTAGAAATACTTGCGAAATATTCATAGATAAGAAATTTAGATATAGACAGAGTAACAGCATCCACTCCAGTCTCGTTTAGCAACTTTTGCCTCGCCTCTCTCAAACAATGCAGCGTCCTGCCGTCATTTCAAGCACATCCTAACAAAGCCTCTTATCTCCTCAGCAGATAGTCATTGTA
The DNA here is from genome assembly GCA_024741835.1 of Diplocarpon mali. Classification (NCBI taxonomy): domain Eukaryota; kingdom Fungi; phylum Ascomycota; class Leotiomycetes; order Helotiales; family Drepanopezizaceae; genus Diplocarpon; species Diplocarpon mali. Next base: position 23,435 of record JAENRP010000337.1, read on the forward strand.
TGCTTGGATAAAATTCGGTCCGGGTTACAGAACCTATCATATGATCCATATCAAGCCTGCACCTGCAGCTTCTACTGATATATCCCTTTTACTCTCCCAGACTCCATCAGCTCTATGGAAAAATCTCAAAATAACTCCCGCACCCCAGGCAGCGTCATCATACATATTCACAGTTTTCAGTGTATCTTTCAGATACTTGTCTGTCCAGGTGGCTTTCTTGAAAGCCGTGATCTTCTGCACGTTGATAAAGTTATCGAACTCAGCATGTCTCTAGTAAGTTAGAAACCGACCCTTATTCCAGACCCCATGCAAGTCGCAATTTTTACTTCTCTCAATGTTACCGAATCCGAAATTCAGCGAGTCTATAGTAACGTGATCAGTGTGCACAAACTACATACGCAACTCGTTTGGTTTGAGAACGTTTGAAGTTACGGGCCCAAAGCGAGAGAGGAATGCTCCGTTGAGGCGTATGGATTACACGCTGAATTCGTGGCCTTCGGGGTCTCAAGAGACGACGGAAGAATTAGAGTTGGAGAATAAAGCATTGCATATTAGCTGGTGTCCGAAGCAGGAGCCGAAGAGCTTGATGTGAGGATGTGTGATATAGATGTCTGGTTTGGGTGAGTTTCATCAAGCAAGAGAAATGAGTGAAGTATTTTTGACCAACTCAGTTAGAAATTTGCTTTATGAATCTGTATCGTATGCTTCTGCTGCTGCTGCAATGTTATGAGTACACATTGAGTGGGGGTTTAGTCTGCTTTTGTGAACCAATGCAGGTTTCTGATAGACATAGCTGATCCATTAATTGTTAGTCCAGCAGAATGGTGCAGATTATCCAAAGTCGGGAGATATCCCTGCACGCAATCGTAGCTACTGAAATGAAGTTTCAGCTTGGGAGATCGAGGTAGTTTTGTCACCGCAACTCTTAGAAGATCCCCGAAGATATCACAGTAGAGTCCTAGTTTAGCGTGGATGTTTGGCACTGGAGTATCGCATTCCTGAAAAGCAACGAGAGTTAGTTCTTTAGAATCATAATAGAGCCTCTGTAGTCACCCTCGAGAAGCGTTTCAACACACCAGAACAGCTAACTTTAGATAGCAGTTAGCCATATTCACGTGCGTATCCAGAATCCCCCGTCAAAGGAAGTTGTGAGAGCACGACAGCTGCAATACAATTTCCTTCGGAAGAAGAATGTTCACCTCGAAATAATAAAAGCCAATTAGCGGCAATGAGTTGTCGTTCATCACTCTCTCTATCCAGCAGTGCCCCCTCTTGATTGGCCAGCTGTATCATGACACATCGGCACGAGAGAGATCAGGACGAGGGCGCAGCTAGCATGCGATTGGGAAACGAGTCGAGTGCATGGGAACTCCACCGTTCTGACGAGGCTATGAGTCCCGATTGAACCCATGCAGCCTCGAAATACGACTTTTTTCTTCAACTCCGAAAGTCAGTCACGTGTTGGATCGTCGGAACCCGACATCAGGATCCTGGGTAGGTATGCATCCCATCCAATCGATGCAGTGACATGCCGCTGCTGAATCCATTTAGTGGATGACAAGCATTGGCATGCGTTTGAGTGACTTCGAATATCTTTGATGAATTCTCTTCCCCACCTGTTTTCCCTCTCTCGCTTTCCCAACGTCTCGCACAATAACAGTATCCCAGAAAGAATCGCATCAATAGGTAGCTCCCGGAGCACGATGGCTTCTAATGTGCATTCGTCTTCGGCTTAGCAACTAAATTTGGCCGTTAGAAGTCTTCGACATATACTTCAATCCTCCTCCCCACCCATAGCGTCGCGAACTTCTCCGTCTAGTAGTTAATGTCTTGACGAGTCATGATACGTTGCACTTGCCACGCAAAACCCATCGTTGCCAGATCAGAGAATGACTTTTCTGCCTCGTGACTGAATCCACCCTTAGGATAATCAAAGTCGCCAGTCTGGTCGGGTCAAAAGTTATTGCCACCATGGAAATTCAGCGGCCTCCGTGGGAATCAAAAGTACAGGGAACAGTTCTCGATTTAAAACACCCTGATGAAAGAATCCAGCCCATTTTCATCCCATCATCTTGGTCTATTCTGAGCCGCTGGTAGACGATAGTAGGCACCGTATCATCTGCAAGCGGGCTGTATGTAACTGTGGATTTGGCTGACTTTCCTCTCAATCGTATGTGATCACTTGCAACTCGAGGATTCTTGCGTCGGTCTACACCACCCAGGTCAAGATTGACACTTGCGTGCACATTATTAAGCACTGCCAGAAGGTAGAGGCTACCCGCGCCGAGTGTCTCATCTTCAGTAATGGCATCGGTAACACCACCGAGCTTGTTGTTGACGCCGAGATGGGTCGCACGTTTTGACCACTTGAACTACTGGGAGAACATGAACCCATTCCTCGAGTCCTGCGCCGCCTCCCCCGAAGAGCAAGTCCACGTTACTTCTTGGCCTGTTTACAGTGATGCCGCTACTCTCTAGCACCCAGAACCATACGCAAATATCAACAATGCCAACTCGAACATTGCCAACCCGGCTTACGCCACCGAGACTGCTACGTTTACACTTGAGCCTTTTCAAACTATTTCTGCAGAGGGTATCGAGCTGAGAATACTCCCTAGGTAGGAGCTCGAGAAGCCCAGAACCTAGAACAGCCAGAGTCGATCTTCGGCCCGGATGGAAGGGATTTTGTCGAGCACTTTGCCAAAGATTTGAGCGGTCTTTGGATCTCATCAACAAGAATATAACTGTGTTGGGCTTTCGGTTCCACTTGCTGCGCTTGATCACGAGGAGTAGGTGCCACCATGAATGCGGTGTGGGAGGGGCATTTGTACTGTGACTCGGATGAAATCTGTTTCTTCTCTGCATGTCGATGGCAATGTGGCACTAGAACAACTCTACGTGTTGAGCTTTATTTCTTGTTTTCTACCTTTGCTTTGGCCATTTCGTCCCAGTTAAATGTACAACAACTTCGCTGCCTAGGTACTTCATGATTGAACTATGTTATCAGACACCAGGACTGGCGTTACCCAAAGTCAATCAAAATTTGGCATGACTGCCATCTGGTCTCCCATGCACGTCGTGGGATGTCACTACAGGCATTGCTGCAGATACCTTTTCCATCAACGCAGGCTGCCGGCAATTTTTCTTTTAGATTATCCTAATCTGCAATCGTCGCTGAAACCGTGTAGCAAATACGTCATCCTATTCTAAGATTATAACAGTTGTTGCATCTCACGTTACTAAAGCTGGGAAACTGCTTTTCGGGTTGTCCACTTCTCAAGTTGTCCTCAAGCAGCTCATGTATCCCAGAACAAGGTGATTACTGTCAGATGCTACGAATTCTCAAGATATGAGGATAGCAAATCATAGGAAATGCACCTTGATCCCTATGGCTTCAAGTATATAAGTACCAATTTGCTTTCTATGTATGCTCTACCGACCCAGGAATGCAGCGCATCCCCCCCTATTTTTCAGGATCTCGCCGGGGCCAACCTGCATCGGTGCCACTTCAACCCCCGCAGCACAACAACGTCAGAAGCCCGTACGGCTCTAGTCGCATAAGTACGCTACCGGCTACCTGCTTTGCTGGGCAATGCACGATCCTTCATCTCATTCTCCTATTTGCTCCTACAGTAGCTTATCACTGCTTGCTTTTCTAGACATTTCCTATTCACTCCGGCGAAGAGCCTCCTTATCTCCCTCTGGCGACTTTTGTTTGTTTATAAAAAGGCTTGGCTCCAGTGTACCAATTCTCGCAAACACTACGCTCCCAAAACACCAGGTTGCTTTCGTACAGAACAATACCACTCACTACCCCCCCCCAAGCTCCGTTTCCAACTTGGAAATTGGGAGTAGTTGGTTTCTGCAAGGCCAAGCATCAGTTAGATCAAAATAAACTGCGTCGGATCGGGGTTCCTTGGGGTGCACCTCCGGTCAATGGCCAAGATGATTACCCAAGTAAGCTACATGCGAATGATTTTATCTCCTCACTACCACCCGTCCATGGATATTTCCCTCCTGCTCCCATCTTATTTCTCCCCTTTCCAGCCTTGCTCCTCAGCTCCACTTCCAAAGTCTATAAATGTAACACACCCAAGCTCACACACGGAAAGCTGCTTCACGTGTATCTTCTCTCACTCATCTTCGCGCTCACCTCCGCCGTTCCCATCGCCATGCCGATTGACTCTTTCACTGACGTCGACTTCGCTACCGACAATTCCGCCGTGGCTCAATCCAGTCTCGTCTGCCACTCCGGACTGCCCGCCTCAGTCTGCGCCTCCCAGTACAGCGCCTCATGTGACGGCGGCTTCTTCAGTCACTCGGCTCAGAATGGTCGGAGCTGCACGAGTAGACAGTGTTATTGCAGCTAATATTTCATTGTGGATCAATTGCTAATGCTGATGAGTGAAGGATTGGATACGAGCATTAGAGTGCCGGATAAGTATCACTGGCAGCCCATAGGCTGGAGGGCGTTACGGGTGTGGCGGTATTCTTGCTGAATTTTATTTTGCTGATGGGTCAGGGCCATAAACTCTGTCACGGAGTACGATGGGGTGATTCGTGGAAGATCTTGGCGTCGGGCTGAACGTGGACTTCGAGGTGATTGCAGCGAGTTGAGACACGGGGAGTGATCACAGTGAGTGATCTTTGAGGAAATATGTATAATTTTGAGAAATCTAATTGCTTTCCGCTTCGTCAAGCTCTGAGCTCCTGTGTGCTCTTACACCAAATCAGTATATTTAAGATATTGAAACACAAGAGTCTAGAACATTCCCTTTGAGTTGATGAATCCTGGCTCACAATGTGCTCTTGACATCGCAGCTAACATGACTCGGAAATTTTAGGGCCTCCAATGTCTTGGGGAAAGAAATCATCAAAACCCAGAAAGAAAAAGAAAAACCGTAAAAGGCAGCGGCTCGGGAAAATCTGGCATTCATCATGTAAACTGGTGCAAATGAGTGACCACTAACAGGTGCTGAAATACGGATGCGCTGAAGCCTGGAGTGGAGGAGCCATGGTTAGTGAGTTCGCAAATTTCAAATGGTTACATGCATACCTCAATAGCTGTTGCTCTCTTTCCACCCTCGAAGCACACTAGCTTCCGCACTAGATCCCTGGCATTCTCACCAGCATCAGGTAGCAACTCCTCCCATGAATTCCCAGGGAACTCCTGATACCAATTGAACGGTGGAGTTGAGAAATTCTTTGCCTCGGGCCAAACTTCTTCTGTTGGCGTCCCGATTGTTTTGAAGATACTCAAGATCAAACCCAGCTGATTGCCATCCTCAGATGTCTCTCTTGACTCAAATAGCGTTTTAGGTGGCTTGCGCAGACACTCGACAAGCATAGCCCCAGCTGCCCACATATCGAGACTCGTACTGTATGCCCGGTTGCCAAACAAGGTTTCGGGAGCACGGTAGCAGGTTGTGCCTACCTCGAGCACTTTGTGGTGAGGTGGCTCATCTATAGCAGATAAACTGGGATGCCATGTTGTTCCGAAGTCTGAAAGGTACGCTGGGCCAATGCCTGATGCGAGCAGGAGGTTGGATGGCTTGATATCTCTGTGGATAATGCCATTCTTGTGAAGATATGAGAGAGCTGAGAGGAGATCACGAAAGCAGGATTTCGTGACAGCTTCTGGGACTGAGCCTGACCCAATGACTTTGGCGAGAGTAAGAGGAAAGAACGGGAAGACAAGTACCAGGCGTCCTTCGCTGTCCTTGAAGGTTTCGTTGAGTTTGATGACCGAGGGATGAGAAAGCTCATTAAGGATCTTGACTTCTTGTGATGGGCGGTGAGGCTCAATGTTCCGGGTTTCGGTGATGACTTTCAGTGCGACGGTTTTGCATCGGTATACTTCAGCAACCAGACCTGTGGCGATATGCTGGCAATCTGCATATATGCCGATGGTGATACCGGGATTTTTAGATTGTGGCTCGGATTCTGATAGATCTGGCAGAAAGTCTTTCGTGATAGCGCTGCACGCGATATCGTAAGCCTCCTAGACCAAGTCAGAAAACCGTAAAGAAAGGGTTTCGGTTCAAGTTCAAGTTCAAATATAAGTAACGACAGCTGGAGAAAATTGAAGAGGAGCAATATCACGTGATAAATCGTTTCATCTCGGGACCATACTCACTCTTGACTCGGAGGTGTTGTAAGCCTCTGTTTCCACTGCAAATGCCGACTTGTGCGCAGTGCCAGTTGAGCTCAAGCCCTTTGCTTCAATGCACTTCTTCCTAGATATTGAGTTAACTGGGAACGTCAGTGGTGTAAACTAGAGAATACTAACAGCTTCTCTATATTCTCGTAGCGCTCTGTAGCACCTAAACATGATCTCCAACCAGGTGCCGAGGCCATTTCAGCTGTTGTGTTCCATTCCGAAGGATCCGAGTAGGGCAGTCAATAATGATTTGGCTGCTTGAGGATGCCTTAGGTAGAAGGGTATGTTCACTGTTCTTGCCGATTGTTGGCAAGAGGAACTACAAAGTTTCTGGGGCTAGTATTGTTGTTGAGCGCGACAAGACAACTGAAGACGTTACTAATATAGGTGATCAGCCTGTTAAGAAAATCAGGGGCAGCTTTGTTTGGTAGATGTTTGTAAATCATTTCGGAGCATCTTATGCATAAATCCGTTTTTGCAGGGGTGTGCTAGGCTTGGCGGCAGAGCCGCACCTTCTTGTTGCTGTACAGACTTCAACTTTTATCACAACTCCACCACCGCCCTCACCTTGCATTCCAACTTATGTTATATATTATTATGCGCAGTCGCCGCGCCCGAGCCTGAGTGTTTGAAAAACCATTACAATGGACGCCTTGTCGCGCCATGAGTATCCTGCGATACTGGTAAGTCTATCCATCTCGAGTCCTCGGTGCCACTGTTAATGGAATTCTAGGCGCGCTTGACCCCGCGAGGCGTTTCGGCAAAACTCAATGAGCGCGTAAAGAGGATTGGAAAGGTCAATTCAGAGATTGCAGATTGGCTCCAGGTAGGACAGATGTAGGGGGAGCTCCAGTGGGCAATATATTCATACCAATGCAGGAACGCCGGAAGGTTGAAGAAACATACATCGCAGGGCTACGGAAGCTTTCAAATAGGCCGCTAGCAGAAGTCGGGCAAGATCTAGGGTGTGTTCGTCGAAATGAGGTTCTGGATGCAAGCTGACATTTGACAGAGTATTTGACACTGCATGGAAGAAGATTATTTCTTCGACAGAGGAAATCGCGAAATCGCATAGCCACCTCGCAGAACGTATAAACAATGACATAGAGCTGTCGCTGCGAAATTATGCAATACACAACAAGGAAATGTCAACAATGCCTAATTTACAAGGGAACTTGGCTGGTATGGCGAAGGAATTAGAAGACGCCCAAAGCAAGTCTGACAAGTTGAATCTCAAGGGAGGGAAGGCCAGCGCCCAGAAAGTCGAGGCTGCCACTACACGACTTCAGGCAGCCTCTTCGCAATGGGATAGCCAAGCGCCATTCATTCTGGAGACTCTGCAATCTATTGATGAGAGCCGGCTGAACCATTTGCGGGATATCCTTACCCAGTATGAAACACTTGAAATGGACAACCTCAATAGATGCCAAAAAAATGCAGAGAGTGCGCTGGGTCTTTTGGTAGAGGTTGACACATCAATTGAAATCCAGCATTGGTCACAAGCTGCAGTTGCTGGACGGCCATTGATTGAGAGAAGATCAACAAGGCAATCATCTATGGCGGGGAGCACTAGCGCAGGGCATGTCCATATACCTCCGCCTGCAGCCCCTGCTTCCACACATACAGACGACCAGAGCGAGCATTCTGGAAAACAGGAACAAGGTAAGGATCAACGCTTTCCTCTCAATTATCTGATATATTCCACTTTCATATGGTTGTGGAACATAGAACTGACTTAAGTCTAGAGTCAAAGTTGATGAGTCGTTTTGGTACAATGCTTGGCCGGCGCCGGCAAAGTATCCACGGTGGATTCGCACGTGCCCCTTCACCCACTAAAGGTTTTATGCCATTCAGTGGTCGGAATACAGCAAGCAGGGACGGAAGACCGAGTCCATCCCCAAAAGTCTCGACCAATAACCTACGAGAAACGCTAACTGACAACCGTCTCTCGTCTCTCGCTGAATCTCCTCAGCATAGTCCTACTTCGCAGATTAATGGTAATTCCACTGGCAGAAATGCTAATACAAACTCTCGTATTATTGCAGGCAACCTTGACGGACCTTCTTCAAATGCGCCCAACGGCTCTACGTCTTCAAACTTGCCAGATATATCAAACATTCACCCACCTCCTGGTTCTCCTCCAGCACATGCCAAGGAAAGTGTGGAACGAGACTCTGAAGGATTTTCCGTACCTGCGCCCATGAACAACCCAATATCGCAAGCACTGCAAGATGCTGCTTCCGAGAGCGAACAACAGCAATACAAACTTGACATTCGGCCCGAGCCTATACCGGAGCAAGATGCAGATGCACAAGCTGCTCTGACCAATGTTGCCAACACTCTAAAATCTGCGACAACACCAAACCGTAAAGCAGGCACAGTGAGGGGCCGACGAGATGTTCGAAACACCGTCTTTGCGCCTTCAAGCTCTCTTGACGTTGCCAGCCCAGATACTCACCATCCTCCGTCTCCCATTCTTGCACCTGGCCGGGCTGCCGCCCTTGCCGCTTTATCCGAGAATGCAACTGCTCCAAGTGTTTCAGACACTACGTCAATCCGATCGGGTCATTCCTTGACAAATAATGCCATGGTAAAGCATGGGGAGATTCATGAACCTGGTTTGCATTCTTCTATAATTGAGATTGTGAGCGTAATTTTCGAGGATGGCGCAGCAAAGTCATCAAAAGTTAGTGGAGAAATCGCCCTAAGCTATAATAAAGAGCCTGACGATAACTCTTCTTCAAGTAAGTTCGGATATCACGAGGAGCGCCGCCATGCTAATAGATTTAAAGCCAACGCGACAATCCGTATAAATAACTTCCCGAATATGGAAGCCATAGCAGAGAACCGGACTTTCATTCACTCGATTTCCGAGGAAAAGCCGGATGAGTTCACTCTTGACCTCAAACATATTTCATCGAAACCCTCCGTCGCTTTCACATACCGAGTCCACATTGACGAGGCGAATATCTCCTCGCAGGGACCGCTTCTTCTGAAGCTATCATGGAAAAAACAGGGTGACAAACTGGGTGCCGTGATTGAATATGGTCTGAATCCTGCATTTAGCTCTACACCCGTCAAACTAAACAATCTTACCCTTGTTACATTCTACACAGGAGCGCGGGCCACTGGATGTCAAACCAGACCCAGTGGAACTCACCAGAAGGAGAAGTCTTACATATATTGGCGCCTAGGCGACGTCACTCTCACTCAGGACCAGCACAAAGTTGTCTGCAGACTGACTGGCACTGAGGGGGCTATGCCAGAACCTGGACACGCAGAAGCGAAATGGGAGATTAACAAGCACTCGGACTCGCCACTTGACAGCGGGATCAGCCTCTCGAAACTCGACCCAAGCAAGGGCAAGGGTAAGGAGGAGAATGACGACCCGTTCGCGGATGAGAGCATGGTGACCCCGGCATTTGTAGACCCGGCAGGGACTTGGAGCCAGCTCAGTATACGTAAGAAGCTGATTAGCGGTAAATACCAAGCGAGATGATGGATGTATTGGAATGTGATGCATTGGGCTAGAGGAGTATTTTCCCAGTCTGAGAAAACGGACAGAGGTTGCATGCGGCGGTGGAATGACGAAGACTGTATCTCGATAATCTGTACAGCACGATACACGTTTCTGTCGAAAAGAACTCTTTTGCTACCCGCGACGGTTTTTTGGGGCCAGCAGCCCTCAATCATCAACCGCATTCTGTCCCAAGCGATGCGTCTAAGATGCCCAAACCGCTGTCATACCAAGCTTTGCAGCCAAAAGCCCGTTTTAGCGTATGTTCTGGCCGGCCCTTTCTTACTTCCCTCTAACTATTGATACTCATTCCAGGACTCCGTCTACCTGGTATCTTACTTTCCCTCTCGCCTCTAGTGTTTTCTATGTGGCCATTATTTATCTGCCTGTAAGAATTTGATGCAATCCACGTCCCTCTTCTTTTCGTTCAATAGTTCATTAAATTCCTAGACTAGCAGCTGAAGATACATCCAACTCTGCGAACGAGTATGATGAGCATGATGAGGATTCTACCAACGATTTTGCCACCATGAATCTAAGTTGCAGCAGTGGATTGCAGTCGGGATTAGTAAATTAAGTCGAGAATTGAGAGGATGAAACCGGTTATGGAGGAAAATGAGAGATATGCGGGGTTCGAGAGCGATGAAATGATGAAATATTTTGTCGCATGGTTGGCAAGAGCGAAACGAGTGGCGGAGATGGATTCGAGAGGAATATTGACGGGATGGGAGATGAGGTTGGGGAGGGGTCGAAGGAAAGGGGGTAAGGTCGTGCCACTTGATTGGGCAATCATTTGTAATGGCTAGCTGTCTCGGTGCTACAGTGTAAGTCGTCGCTTGACGCTTAACTTAGTAGGATGGAAAAGCTGGTCACTCACATCTCCCGGGGGTAGATTTTTGACTTTGGCTTTGAACAGGAAGAAATGAAGCTAGGCGTGCGATTGTGCTTGCCGACCGTCGCGTATTATGATGACCGAGAAGTAAACAGAAGTAAACAGAAGTAAATTGATCCGTTGGCGTTACAAAGGACACTAGGAGTTTAACTTGACATAGAGCAATATGATATTGTTTGAAGTTGCCATTGTTTTAACAGATATATTCCATGCTCGGCCTCTTTGATAATCACCGTGATTAAGGATGAACTCCAATATTGCGACTTCTTGAAGCCGCCTTTCGAATCCGGTTAAGCCATGAAGCGACTAAGTTCAAGCTTCATTTGCAGCTGGAAGCACGAACGATACAGATATCATAATAGAGCAGTACATTCAACCGTCAATCAGGTACTAATTGGAGGTCGAAAATTTCCTCCGCTCCAACAGCCCAATCTTACCATACATGAACAAGTACTTACTCGCGCGTCCTTACCCAATGTATAGAGAACTTCGCGCCTCACCCTCTCTTTTGCTAGGCCATACACCTCCTACCATTGCGGTATTTGCATTATGAATGCGCCTTAAATTTCGTGCCACTCCAAACACCAGTGGCCCGCAGTCAAGATTGAATAGAAAGAAATGATCTAGTTAGTGGCTAAAAACTCCACTGTTTTACCTTGATCTTCGACTCCATGGCGGCTTGTATGGCAATCGGTGTTTGCCTGACTGGAAATCGGAAGAATCTCTAATTCAACATAGACCTACAATACGCGTCCGCCTTCCAGAATTCTGAGCAGCGAGTCACGAGGCTTCGTGGCTCTTTAAGACGGCGTTTCGGGTGAGCGATCTGCCACTATTTACTACTCAGGACAAGACCAGAAAAGCAAAGCAATTCCAAGGTGAAACATTATCTATAGGGCGGCATGTGCTCAAGCATAATTTTCGACTTCCTTCAAAGGCTCGCAAAAGCGACTACGTGTTTTTGAATCTGGTTCCATTAGGCCTATTCAATATGAAATCACAGCAAGAAGGCAAGATATCAATATCTGAGTCTCCTCTGATGCCGACTATAACATGAAAAGACAGTCACAAGACGCATACTGTGTATGTGTCTACTGGGAAGTTTCACATCACATATGATTCGCAAAGAGCGTTTCAGAACTCGGCAACTGCGTCAAATTAGACGTGAACGAGAAGCATGAAATGGAAGCTGTGTGCTTTATCACGTGACTTATTGTTAGAAATATACAAGGTACGGAGATTACCGCACGGAGAGGAGGCTAAGGCTTGGTAAGCCTACGTAAGCCTACCTTGTATATATACTACTTTAGCTCTCTAGAACTAGAATCTACACCTTTTGATTCTATTATAGTAGCAATTCCTAGAATCGATTAACTCAATCAATCTCTCCAATCTTAAACCTACTTCTTAGCAAAACACAACTACACAATACCTCTTCATATACCCCTACATATACACACCTTCTCCCCCTTTTTTACCCCTATTTTTTCACCCCTTTTTTTTTTCAACAACCCTAACTCAATAAAAATGACTAAGAAGACCACTAAGAACAACGACGCTGAGATCAAGCTTGATTGGTCTAACTACTAGGAATGGGAACCAGCTACCATTCAAAACTTGGCCATAAATGGCTATCTCCAATAGGCCATCGGCCCTGTTCCTCCGAAATCTGCCAAATCTGAAGGTAAATGGGAAAAGAAGAACTAGGAGGCTATAGCTACTATAGCTAAAGGCCTTACCCCTAGCCTTAATAGAAAGTATCGCACCCAGATCATAGTCGACGATGCTCACGCTCTTTAGAACGCTCTCAAAGCAAGAGAGAGCAAACTTGTCGAGAACTCTGAAACTCATATAAACTTGATCAAACAGTTCAATAAGGCCAAGTATATTCCCTACTTTAAGTCGTTCAAAGACTATATCCTGCGACTCAAGAGTATTCAAGCTCTCCTCCAAGGCTATAGCAACCCTCCTAACAACACCCAAATGAAAAAGCAATTGCTTAACAGTCTCCCAACAGTTGGAATATAGAGTTTAATCATAATCAACCTCAAAACCTCTCCTACAACCTTGCAAGAGACAATCGTCGCAATTCAAGAGTACGAAGTGATATACAAACAAGAGCTAAAGGTGGCGCCTATATCTACACAGATAGCTGCGTTAATCGCTAAGGCCTACCTCGCAGGAGGAGGAGGCCGCGGCAGAGACAGAGGCAGAGGCAGATACAGAGGCAGAGGTAATAGAGGAAGAGGAGGAATACAACAAGGAGGAATACAGAAGGGAGAAAGAGGAGGGAAATGTTATAATTGCGGCAAAACTGGCCATTAGAAAGCAGAGTGCTAGACGAAGAAGAGAGGAGGAGATAAAGCCAGAGCTCAGATAGCTAAAGACAATACAACCTTATCTATCTACTCTTATTCCTTAAAACGTGAAGTTGCCTTAACAACAGAAGCTATCGAGACAGCTCTAAGCTCAGAGGCAGATCAGCCTTCTTAGAAAGTAGACTCTAGCGCTATAAGACACTTCTCTGGTGTATAGGACGATTTTATTAAAATCAGGAAGTGGAACAACCTAAAGCAAGTCAGAATAGCAAACGGCGCGCTCTTAGAAGCAATTGGCTATAGAGACTGTATTATTAATGATAAACTGACGCTATATAACGTATAGTACGTTCTATCATTTGGCAATACTCGACTTATATCGGTCTCGAAGCTCGGCGACGATAATATTACTATGATCTTTAGTAAAGAAGAGGCAAAAGGGTATCAAGGCGACGATATAGTATTTACTACACTACAGCTTAGTAAATTATTTACTTTATCTCGATCGCATACTGCTATTGCAACTGAAGCAGATAAAAAGGCTATGAATCTTAGCCCTATACAACCTCCAGAACTGATTAATATAGAGACGACACCTCAAAACTCGAATAAAACGGATTCAAAGCTCCTCCATAAGAGACTAGGCCACCTTAACTATACTAAGCTAAAGAAGCTAGTCGACGACAACTATAGCCTGAGTATAGAAGCTCGAATCGCTTTAAAAGGAGAGAGAAACTGCAAAAGCTGCTTAGCAGGCAGAATAAAGGAGCAATTCAATAAGAAAACAGATATAAGAATAGATAAGATCTATAGAAGACTCTACGCCAATATATCAGGAATACTACCGCTATCAATTAGGGGGTATCGCTACTTCCTATTAGTAGTAGATAACGCCTGCAGATACTATTAGATAAGGCTACTAAAGAATAAGAGCGCCGACGAGATATAGCTAAAAATCAAAGACTTAAAGAAGCAACTAAAGATAGAGAACTCTACTTTAGTAGTATACTAGAGGTCTAATAATAGTATAGGAGAGTTTAGAGGCAGATTCTTACTATAGCTATTAGAAGGAGGTATAACCCTAGAACCTTCACCTGCTTATAAGCACAGTTTAAATGGCGTCATCGAACGATAGATGTACGAAATTATAAAAATAGCTCGCTCTTGCATATACGACGCCAAAATGAATAGCTATATATAGTGCTACGCTATGGAATAGGCCTATAGGCTAAAGAATAGGAGGCCTACGAAGGCTCTACCTTTTAGAGAGCTAAAAGGCCTAACTCCATTAGAGGCGTACTCAAAACGTACTAAAGATCTCTTAAAAATCAGAGTATTTAGGTTAAGAGCGTTCCTATTAAACAATAGAGGAAATGGCCCAGGTAAGTTCGAGTTAAGAACTATAATAGGAGCTTAGATACTCGTAGGTATAACAAGCTCAAAGACGTATAAGCTATTAAACGTCGAGACTCTAAAAGAACTGATATCTGCTGACGTCAAATTTGACAAATACTCAATATATAATATAAGAGAAGTACAACTGCAGGAAAGACCTCAGAATAAGAGGCTAGCACATAGTACTATAAGCTCAATAAGACCTATAAGGCCAGTAGATATTACTGAAAGACCTCTTGTACAAGCTACAGAGAGGCCAGTATATAAAACTGAGAGTGTAACGGCTGCACCTCCACTTAATGCAATTACCTAGGAGTACGGCGTTTTAAGGTTTCGCAATCTCGATTCGACGCAGGGTTTTCTCGAATCGACCCCGAAGGTGCAAAAGGATATTCTTGCATAATATCACGTGAACGGGCAACAGAGCTTCTAGCTGCTATGTATATAAGGAAGAAGGGCTCTCCCCTAAGGAGGGTTCTTTAACTTCTTCGTTTCCTTTGTATTAGACCTATAGAATACGCCTTTTGCACCACTTCTTGCTCCTATACTTAATCTCGCACTTCGGCGGTTCTATATCGTTATATTAAATAAAGAAGTTCATCTCTGCTAAGGACAGCTTTTAATAATATCCCACCCTTTTTAAAAATCGATTCGCAGTTATTTCGACTTTTAATAGAGTTAGGATCCTAGAGATCTCTTGGATAAACTGGGAGCTTAAGTGTAGCTCGTTAACTAGTATAATCGAGGAACGCTTTCATTAGCCGGATTTTCTCAACTACTCCTTTTGTAGAAGCGCTATAGGCAGAAGTTAGAAGAGCACTATGCTACCAGAACCCTTTTTCTATAGAACCCCTTTTTGACCGAATCACTACCGAAACCAAAATCGGTAAAATGAATTCCCTATTAGCCAGAAGTCAGCAAATACGGAATATACCTAGTTCATTTGAGGAACCAGCTTCCATAGGGAGTACCCCTACCCCAGCCCCTAAGGGCGGACCTTCCTCCGCTGCCAAGGGCAAGAGACCATAACGCTACAGCCGAGCCAACCGAGATAATCGAGACTTTTTAAACCCGAACGTCTTATAAGGAACAATCTTAGGCTTAAAGGAATCCTTATAACGCTAAGATCAATCTAATCGACAACTGCAAAACGAGATTAGCAGGATTGCCTAGGCTATCTTAGGCCTAAAGACCTTAGCTCATCAAAGCCAAGAGACGGCTCAGCGCGTGTATTAGACTACTGAGCGAGAATCCACCTACCCTTGCCGAAGCGAGACTCAGCCTCCTCTAGAAGTCGATACGGATACGAAACGGCTAAAAATTCAGCTGATCGAAAAAATCACCCCCTTTAACGATAGGACCTCCTTAACGTATAAGTAGTAGTTAGCTTCAGTCCGAGACCGATTGCAAGTCAACGCCGACCTGTATCCGAATGAGCGAGCTCGCTGAGCCCTCATTTGGGGATCTACCACAGGATAAGCCTAAACGTACCTCGAACCCTAGTACCTCTTAGAGACTAATCCCTTTCGAAACTATCAAGAAATAGTAGAACTGCTAAGCAGTTACTTTTTGACTGGCCAAGAGGTGGACCTATTCCGATCTACTTTCCACCACCTCTATATAAGGGAAGCCGGTTATTCTAGAGAAACTTTTCCTTAGTTTCAGGCCTGATTCTAATCTGCTGCGATCTAAGGAGAGGTCTTAAGATCTAAGTAGTTCTTCTTTATATAGAACAAGATTACCCCCTAGCTTAAAGCTACCTACGCCCTAGCTAAGGCCTCTTAGGGGAAGGACTATACTATTATAGTCAACCAATTGAACGCCTTCGATGCCGAACGCCGAAGCAATCAACTTCTCAACCCTTCGACTGGAAGCAAGGCGACCCTGGTATTATACCGGAAGACATCCGGTTCGCTCCTTAATAAGGCCGCTCGCGGTCCGAGCGCCGGAAATACCACTCGAGTTTCTAGGCCACCAGCCCCGAAGCCGACTACCCCTTTTCGCTAAGACACGCTAGCTAAGGATAGTTCTCCTACTTTACCCCTTAAGCAAGCCACCTACTGGACCTGTGGCAAAACTGGTTACTATAAGACCGAGTGCCCTTCTATAGGCAAGATCAATGCCTTAGAAGATGCAAAGGAAGCTAATCCGACTTTGGACTCAACTAAGAACAGGGTCGAAATAGAGGAAGATTAGGAAAACGAAGAGGCCTAGGAAAAGACTCCTACTTAGGCCTGCGAAAGTGCGACTTATCGAAGCTAGATCTTAACTCTTTAATAGGAGGGAAGCAATTCCTAACCTCTTATACTATTAGTATAAATGGACTTAGAGTATTGTTATTAGCTTTAGTAGACACTAGAGCCCTTAGTTACCTATTTTTAAATCATTCCCTTTCCGTACGTCTTTTGAGAGCGACTGGCTTTAAAATTCTTCCTCTTCCAGCTCCTATTCCTATCTATGGATTTTAGAATACTATTCGCACGCAAGCTACGCACTATATGCGCTTTCACTTAACAATTGATAGAAGGCGTATTTACAACTGCCCTTGGGTTATTCTCGACCTAGGCCAGCGCGACGCTATTATTAGAGTCAAATGGATACACCGATTTCGACTGAAACTTGATCCGAAGGAAAACCGATTCGTATGGCCTTTATATTACCCCCTATCTCCTTAATTCGCAAAGGAAATTCTTATCTGTCTTCCCCTTTCTAAAGGACTTCGGATCCGATCTGATTATTAAGCTGACGTTAATCGTAGAGAATGGGAAATGGCTATAGACGAAGCTCGATAGATCAATAGAAGACAGTCTTGCGTTAATTTAGTAGTCCTAGCTAGGCGCGAGATCCCTATTACTATTACTAGGCCTGCGCCCCTGCCTATAACTAAGCTAGATCTAGGAAAACAGTCTAATACGAATCGACTATAATCTAACCCTATTCGCAAATGCCCTAAAGCTGCAGTTCCTATTTGCGAAATTAGTGCTAACGCCTTTTATTATAATATAAAGCGTAAGGATATAGAGTTCTTTCAAACTAGTATTTATAAAGTGGATAGGATTCTAAAGGAAAGATATAAGCCTGAGAATCCCGATGTCGAAAAGCTGATTAACGATCGACTCCTAAAATAGTACCGATCTCTAAGATAAGCTTTCTTAAAAAGGGATGCGGATACCCTCCCTCCCTATCGGTACTACAATTATAAGATATAGCTAAAAGGGCCCTTGCCTAACGCCTATTCGCCCCTCTACTATCAATCTACTAAGGAGCTTAAGGTTATAAAGGAGTACTTACTTAAGAATTTAGACAAAGGCTTTATTAAGATAAGTACTAGCCCCTTTGCTTCGCTAGTGCTATTTATAAAGAAGGCCGACAGTAGCCTCCGATTTTGCATAGACTATCGGAAGCTAAATGTACTAACTCGGAAAGACGCTTACCCGATTCCGAGGATAGACGAGCTATTAGGGCGAGTATCTAAAGCCAAGATTTTCACGAAACTGGATATTCGGGCCGCTTTCAATCGGATACGAATGGACCCCGAATTAGAGGAATACACCACCTTTCGAATAAGGTACGGATCCTACAAATGCAAGGTTCTCCCATTCGGCCTCTATAACGGACCTAGTACTTACTAGCAGTATATGAATAACGTTCTTTTAGATTACTTAAATGATTTTTATATAGCGTATTTAGATGATATTTTGATTTACTTAAAGAACGTTAAGGAGCACTAGGGTTATATCGAAAAGGTACTAAAACGACTCTTAAAGGCTGGCCTTTAAGCAGATATTAAGAAGTGCGAGTTCCATATTACTCGAACTTGATATCTCGAATACGTTCTAACGACAACCGGGATCGAACTAGACCTTAAAAAGGTCGAACTGCTGCGCAACTAGAGGTACTTGAAAACTGTTACTAAAGTGAAGTCCTACCTAGGATTTTGCGGGTTCTATTAATAATTCATTTGCAACTTCAGGCTAATCGCCAAACCCCTCTCGGTTCTGACCCGACCGACAGTGCCTTGGAATTAGACAGAAGAGTGCCGAATCGCTTTTAAAGAGCTTCGCAAGCAGCTACTCTCGATTTAGCGAATTTACCATTTTGACCCCGACTTGCCTATAAAGCTGGAAACTGATGCTTCTGACGGCGTCGTCGCCGGAGTACTTTCTTAATAACACTCTAATAAGCAATAGTACCCAATTAGCTTCTATTTGCATATACTCTCTAGCTACGAACCTAATTAGGAAATATACGATAAGGAACTCTTTGCTATTATTGAATCCTGCTACAAATGGAGACCTGAGCTTATATCACTTAAGGAGCGAGTTGATATTTACTTAGATCACTGCTCCCTTAAGTACTTTATAACTACTAAGGTTCTGACCGCGAAATAGTGCTAATAGATAGAATTCCTATCTGACTTCAATTTTCGAATCGTATATACTCCTAGTAAAGACAACCAGAAGGCCGATATTCTTAGCCGCTAAGAGTAGGATGTGCTGGTTTATAAGTAAGCGAAGCTAGATAGCCGATCCTGGGTTCTGATTTCCCTAGCCTAGTTGGACCCCCGAATCAATACCGAACTAGCTGAAAAATTTCTCGCCGAATCTGCCGAAGGCACCCTCGCCCTAATGTCAACCGATACTCCCGATTCGACTCTGAATCGACCTGAGGATTCCTTTGATTTGATTAAGAAGCTTTATTAAGACAATTGCGAATCCTTTTAAGAGATTCGCGCCGACCTCCTTAAGAACTACTCTTTAAAAGACAGATTGCTTTACTTTAAGGAGCGTCTTTGCGTACACCGTAATACTCCCTTATGCACTTGTCTAATTTAAGAAGCTTATAACCAACCTTTAAGCGCGCACCCTAATAGCTTGAAGACCTACCAGCTACTCGCTTTTAAGTACTATTGGGTCGGGATGGGTTCGGATTGTAAAAGATTTGTCGCAAACTGCAGACCTTATCAATTTTCGCACTCGAAGACAACTAAGCAATAAGGCCTCCTATAGCCCCTTCCTATTCCTAATTATCCTATGCAGCACTTATATATGGATTTTAAGGATTTCCCTTCTAATAAGCACGGTTTTGATCGAATCCTGGTTTTTATAGACCGACTTAGTAAGAGCGCTATTACAATTCCTTATTAAAAAGATATCGACGCTTGAGGAACTGCCCGATTATTCGTTTAATAGATATATCGATTCGGCCACACTCTGGAGACAATTACCTTAGACCGAGGCCCCCAATTCGTCTCTTCATTTTAGAGAGAGTTCTGCTGTATTATTGGTATTAAGATTAAACTCTCTATAGCGTACTATAAGAAGACTAACAGCTAAATGGAGATTATGAATAAGTATATTAATTTAAGGCTAAGGCCTTTTATTAATTACTATTAAGATAATTAGAGTGAACTGATTCCATTAATAGATTGTGCGCAATCGATTCTACTTTACGCTTCGATTAGTATGACCCTATATTAGCTTAAGTATAGAGTTGCGCTTTAGACAAGTTAGGACTGGATCTCTTTGAAAACGTCTAGCCTGTAGGAGAAATTGAACTAGGCAAAAGCTAAGCTAGTAGTAGAGAGGATGCATGCAGCTTAGGAAGTAGCGAAAGGCAATATAGAACGCGCCTAGGAGAAAATGCGTAAGTCTATAAATCAATACCGAAAGGAGATTGATTAGAAACCTAAAGATATAGTCTACCTCTTGATAAAAAATCTTAAGAACTACCGCCTTAGTAGGAAACTGGCCAATCAATAGGATAGTCCTTTTGAGGTTCTTAAGAAGGTAGGCAATTCATATTAGATCAAGCTGCCTATAGGTTCTATAATATATGATATCTTTGCGCTAGAGCTACTATTCAAAGATCCGCAGAACCCTTTGCCAGGTCAGGAACAACCCCGGCCTACTATAGAAAAGATTGCTAAGTAAGAAGAGTATAAAGTGTTCGAGATACTAGGTATACGCCTATCTTAAGGAAAGCTAGAGTACTAGGTCAAATGGACTGGTTATAATCCTGATTCGAGTTGGTATTGCGCCTCAAATTTTATAGGATCCTTGTATAAGATTCGCGACTTTCATTAGGCCAATCCTATAAAGCCAGGACCACCTCGGAACCTATAAGCTTGGCTGAAGGCTTAGGAAAGTGGTATAGATGATTATAGTCACTTGGAAGATAATAGGCCAGACGCAAAACGGGTTAGTAAACAAATTTAAAAATACAAATAAAAAAAAAAAAAAAAAAAAAAAAAGGAGAAAAATAATAAAAATAGAAAAACAATAACACCAGGCCAACTGCCCCCTCCCTTTATAACTCCTCTAACCCCTCCTCCTCCGCGCTTAAGGAGATAAGCTCCAACTCCGTTCCGAAGCTAGAGCTCGCCTCTTGAATACGCCCCTGCCCGGAACGACCCCGACCTCCTCCTCTTACTACCGCTAGCGCCGCCCTATTAGCCGCTGCGCCCGACGCTACCCTCGCTACTGCGAGCCCCCCTCCCCCTACAAGAGACTCCGCCGCTATAGCGGTCCGCTCTACTAACGCGGCGATAGACCCTAGGAGGCCTAGCATAGTTCGGCTGGATTGCTCTAACCTTACTAGCTAGGACTTAATAAGGTCGCCGCGCTCCTATTAGAAAGTCAGCAGTCGATTCGATACTAATTTAGGTTTAACTTATAGCAACCGTCGCCTAGATCCCTTCTAGCTAGCTTGCCGTGGCCTTAACTATAAAGCGGAGCTCCGCAAGGCTAGCACGCTCTAGTTAGGAGCGGCTAGTTAGAGCCTCCGCGCTAGCTACTAGTAGGAGGTTGATAAGAATCCGGGCGCGCCGGACCGCCTTCTAACAGAGCATCTCGCGGTTCCCTACCGAAACCGCCCGAGCGTCGTCGTCATCGTTGTCGCTGCCGTTATCCTCCTCTTGCTACTAGGCAGCCTCCCTCCGCCACTCCTCGAGGGCCGCGGATAGCGCCGCGAACTCCTCACTAACATAGGAGGGAAGCTATAAATAAGTATCAGCGCGACTAGAACTTTGGACTCGATTCGGGGTACTTACAAGGATGCACTCCGCCTTCTGCTCCTAGCACTAGTAGCACTTCTTACTACGCTCCGATTCGAACTCGCATTCGTATATAATATCGCGCACAAGGCGCCGTACGCACCAACAGCAGCACACGCGGTAGGCCACCGCGAGGGCGCCCGATAGCAGGGGAATTAGCACTACGCGTATTAGACGCGATTCGACCCTAGACTAGGGCAAACTTACTTATAGTAGTTAGTAGTAGTAGTAGTAATTGTTTCTACTATTATGCATTAGCCCTACGCTATAATAGTAGGAGTAGAGGACCTATGCGATAGTATATAGTTATTATACTAAGGAAAGAAGATCCTACGGGGAGAAAAACAGATTTAAGTGCATAACGCAACTTGCGCTAAACCAAATACAGAACGGTACCGTTCGCATAATAATGCGCTAAGTACGTTACTATACGAAAATCGTCACGACCTCCTAATGCTTGTAGGCAAGCGTTCTCAAAGGGGGGGGGTAGTGTAACGGCTGTACCTCCACTTAGTGCAATTACCTAAGAGTATAGCGTTTTAAGGTTTCGCAATCTCGATTCGACGTAGGGTTTTCTTGAATCGACCCCGAAGGTGCAAAAGGATATTCTTATATAATATCACGTGAACGGGCAATAGAGCTTCTAGCTGCTATATATATAAGGAAGAAGGGCTCTCCCCTAAGGAGGGTTCTCTAACTTCTTCGTTTCCTTCGTATTAGACCTATAGAATACGCCTTTTGCACCACTTCTTGCTCCCATACTTGATCTCGCACTTCGGCGGTTCTGTGTCGTTACAGAGAGAGTACATAGTACTAAAAGACCTGCAACGTTAGAGTCGTTAGAAAACAGGCAAGCTGAAGTAAGAGGTACTATACCTCAAAGGGTGATAGAAAACATCCCTAAAGCGTCTAATCAGCGCGTTCTAAAGCAAATAGAGACTCTTACCTCACGGTATAGCAGGAAGTTGAAGCCAAAACGAGTATTTAGTAAGGTTAATACGCAAGAGAGTGCGTTAACCTCTATAGGAAATCAACCAACTGTTCCTACAAAGGTAATATCAGTATATGACGCGCTAAGTCAGAATCCAAAAGAATAGAGAGAAGCAATACTAAGTGAATTCGAAGCTGTAAAATCAGCAGGAACCTTTAAAATAATATTAGGTAAACCTCCTATTAAGAGAAAGCTAATAAAATCGAGATTAGTTCTGCGAAATAAGATCGTAAATGGAGTATTAGTAAGAAGGAAGGCTCGTATCGTACTAAAAGGCTATGAGCAACAGTATGAGGTAGATTACTTCGATACTTTTGCTAGCATTATTAGACATACAACTCTACGAGTTCTACTCGCCTTTGCAGCCTCAAGAGACCTAGAAATCGAGCAAATCGACATCGATACAGCCTTCTTAAACGCGTACTTAGCTAAAGACGTATATATAGCACTACCAGACGACGAATGCGACCTATTCTACGAATTATACCCTCAACTTCAAGGAAAACAAGCCTATATCAAGCTTCTAAGGTCATTATACGGCCTAAAACAAGCACCTCAAGAATAGTGGCTACTAGTCAAAGATAAAATGGAGAAGGCTGGCCTACAAAGCGCTAAAGCAGATCCAAATCTATTTATATAGGAAAATCAAGCTAATAATACAACTGCGTATATATTAGTCTTTATAGATAATATACTAATTATCAGAAAACAACAAGATTGCAATTACCTTAAAAAGAAGATTCTCAATACTTAGAAAGGAAAAGACCTAAGGCCAATTAGCACCTTTATTAGAATACAAGTTGAACGAGATCGTAAGGCTAGAACGCTACGAATTCACCAAACAGACTATATTAAGAAGATTCTTAATAGATTTAGGATGGCTAATTGCAAAGGGAACAACCTACCAGCCTTAGCTAGTACAGTATTAAAGAAATTAGGTACAGATGAAGCTTATACTAACAAGCTACTACAACCTGATGATATCTCACTTTACCAGCAGATTATAGGAAGCGTTATATACCCCTCGAATCTTACAAGGCCAGATATCTCCTATATTGTCGGCCAATTGGCACAGCATATGGCAACCCCTCTACAAGATCACCTCCAAGCTACGAAACCCCTCCTGCGATACCTACAAAAGACCGCCGAAGATGGAATTACATATGGAAAAGGCGAACCAAATCAATTCGACGCTTATACAGATGCCACTTAGGCTACCGAGAACGATAGGAAGTCATTCCAAGGCTGGCTTATTAAGTATAATAGAGGAGTTATTAGCTAGGCTGCGAATAGGCAAAAATCTACTTCTCTAAGTAGTGAACAAGCCGAGATAATGGCGGCTTCCGATGGCTCAAGAGAGGTAGCTTAGATGCTAAAGCTATTCGCCGACCTCAATATACAACTCGATCGATTACCTTATTTATAGCTCGACAACGAAGGAGCAAGATCTCTTATTAAGGAACGAAAATTTTCAGCAAAATCAAAGCATATCGACGTCCGACACTTCTATATAAGGGACGATATAGTAGCTAAAGGCAAGATGACAATAGCTCATATACCCGGAAACGATAATATAGCAGATTCCCTTACAAAAGCTCTGCCAGGACCGGCCTTCGAGAAATACAAGGGTTATATAGGCCTACCGGAGCGAAAATCGACAAAAGAAGGCTATATA